>AYEL01088094.1:0-33424 GCA_000484575.1 Olivierus martensii
CCCCTATCAAGATTAATATTAACACATGCAGAAATAGCAAAGATTTCTGCTTGAAAGACAGTGGCAAACTGCCCAAGGGAAAAGGAATAAAACATCCGAGTCCCTTCGCAGCAAACCCCCGCCCTAACACCAGTAGTGGTTTTAGAACCGTCCGTAAACCAGACTAAACCACCCTTGATACTGTGCCCAAACCCCCTCTCACAGTGCTCCAAACTGGGAAAAATTACAGTAAAGGGCCAGAGGAAGTTAAATTTAGGCACCATGTAATCCTTAACCATCCCAAGAATGTTACAGTGTATCCTGTCCCACTCAAAAGACAAATGCTCCACCTTATGGGTCCAAGAAATCCCTCTCCCAGAAGAATGAAGCCTATAATAGCCCTCCCGTGCACTCGCCTCAACAAACAAATGCAGAGGAGGATTGCACAAGAGGACCTCTAGAGCAGCAGTAGGAGCAGTCTTCATAGCCCCAGTAATCCCCAAACAGGCCAGCCTTTGAATTCTTTCAAAGAAGAAACAAAACGATAAGAAAAAATTATTGAATTTATGTATTTTGTGTGTGTACGCATATTTTTAAATTTTATTTTAAAATTTAATTTATATTCACTTTTTTTGAATCGGAATAATAAATTATATTTTGTTTTTTAACTTTTTGCATTGCTTATTACAAAAAATTCGACGTGCTATTAAATAATTTAATATTATAAAGAGGTTTTCCGCTGATTACCTATAATTTCGGTCCTTCGTTTTTCCGTAGAGTAGTAAACTTACTGTGGTTTTCGTAAAATAAAAGTACACTTTTTCGAATATAATTTAGACACATAATAACTATATTTTACTTGTTCAGAGAATTCGACTGATAGATTTTTTATAATATACAGCTTCAACTTTGAGATACGTTATAATTTCGAAATGAATATAATAAGCATGTATAACATTATGCACTTATTAACTGAAAAAAAATTACTTTAGATTTTTTTATAATATACAGCTTCAACTTTGAGATACGTTATAATTTCGGAATAAGAAAATGAATATAATAAGCATGTATAACATTATGCACTTATTAACTGAAAAAAAATTACTTTATGTAGCGACATAATTTTCAACATTTTGCTTAGAATTTCTTGTTGTAGATTATGCAAATAACATGCAATTTTTAGTGCGTTTTCATAAATTTACGGATAAAAAATATATATATTTTATTATTCGATTCGAAAATTGGCACTTTTCATATATTTAAATTGGTTTCTTTCTTGTTTTTTTTACTGAAAGATTTGAATGTATAATTTGAGAGATTTTTTAAAGTTTAAAACTGATTTTTCATGATTCAATTTTATAAAAAAAAAAAACGAAATATTATTGCAAAATAAATTTTTGCAGAGTATAAGTCGATGCAGTTAGTTTCTGTAACCAGAATAAATTCGAAAGCGTTTTTCAATTTCGTTGCAATTTGGTTACTTTTCTGCAATTTTCGGGCCACTTTATTGTATTGAAAATTGCAACTGAACAGCATTCAACTAACTAAGTTCATCTAACTTTGATTCAATTACAGAAATGGTCAATAGGTCATATTTTCTTATCTAAACAAGAAATTTTCTGCTACAACAATTCTCCTTGGGTTTCAGATATCATAGAATACCAGTTGGTGTTATTATTGATCCTAAAAAAAGAAACAAGGATTTAACCAACTGAAAGAACTATCTTGTCATCGGAAAGAAACAAAAGTTTCTGTTTTTTTAATTTAGTCTACCATAAATTACGCTACTTCACTTCTATCGTTGAAGAGAAGATAACATCTGATATCATGTGTGAATTTTGCCTAATGATTTAAATACAGTACTTTATTCTAAAAATTTTTCAACATTTATATGCTAATTAAAATTTAATGATCATTAAATTTATATTATCTATATAAAAAAGAAAAAGATAATTTGCTTACTCTACTTGCTTGCATTATTATTGTTGTTGTTGTGATGTCAAAATTTAAAATAATTTTCTTTTTTTATAAACACAAAATTTTGTTCATCCTAGTTAAAAACTTTTTAAATAATACCTATAAATAATTTTAAATAAAAAAATAGTATTTTTAATATTCAGAGTTTGAATAAAACATGATTTTTAATCTTTGTTACTTTAAAAATTTTAAATAATTTTTTAAAACTAATTTACAAATAAGATTAGATATCCGTGGATTTTTGTGACATTTTTCTAACTACGTATCGAGATACATATTTATAAAAAATATTATAAATAATTTCAATTTAAAAATGTCATGTTAATTTTTGCAGATAATAAGCTATAGCTATAAAGTTATAAATATTAAACTATTTTGGTTATATTATTTAAAAAATATACTTAAAAAATTCATCTACAATATTATACTTTATTGATTCAACTGCAAAAAGTTAAATCCGTGTTAACTTTAAAGATGTTACGTTACGCGACATTTCAATATGAATGTTATTTTTATGCTTTTTTAATATTAAAAAATAATGAATAAAAAACATTAAAATGGAAAAAATTGTGAGATTTTAATCTGTACGAGTTTTTCCATCATCATAAATCTATGCTCTCTATTCAAAAATATTTTTTTTTCGATTGTAGGTAGATTTTTCTAAACATAAATTCCAAGATCAAAATTTTATTTTTGAATGTTTTTTCCCTTTCCTTATTATTATTATTTACAAAGAAAAAACGGAAAAATTCAAAAGAATTCTACCAAATCTCTAAATATATAAAACAATCCAAACAACAACAACAAAAAACACTCATAAATTATTATACAGTCTCTTTTTTTATATTATGTTAATCTGATAAAATTTGATCAATGAATATGAACTGATTTTACTTAAATTAAATTTATCTGATAACAAAATTTCTGTACAAATGCAGAGAATATTGCTAATTTTTTCGTGTTTTAAGTTAAATTATAAAGATTTTTTTAATATTATAACAATATACATATTTAATTCAGAATGAAAATAATAAAATAAGTTAGAATGTTTGCAATTCAAATATTGGAAAAGTAATTCGTCCATTATTATTATTATTATATACCTAAGAAAGATTTATCGATATTCTGCCTCATAAAACTTGGAACAAGTAACTACATAGTTAAGAACGAATTATAAATGTCCATTGATTTATTATTATATCCGTGCTCTTTACCTTAAAATAGCTGCATTTTCTTTAGTTATTAAGCGATTCTCTATAGTCATTTTATGACTTTAATGCCGAGATCTACCACGATCAATAAGTTCAACAAGTCGCTCAAAGCTTATTTCTCCAATTTCTTGGAACTCTCGCGATAAATGCTTTTATAATGGGCTACACGGTTCCGAAAACTTTACTATTACAACTCGTAAATGGTTATAGTTACGTATGAAATCCGTTCGTGTTGCTTGCATTGTAAAATAAGCTTTAAAAAAATAAAGAAATAAAGAAAAGACACGAATTCTTTCTCTAAATCTCTCCAAATGCCAGAAATATTCCTCTTTTGTATTTTTAAAATTTAAAAATTAACCAAGTGAGAATTTTATTAGAAATCTTGAGATGTTGCGATGCGCAACTGAAAGGAAGAAATTTTTGCTTAGCTGCGATTAATAGTATATTATTAATGAGGAAAAAAATATAAATTGTTTAAAAAAAGAAACAAAATAACATATAAACGTAAGTAAATAACTTAAAGCTAACGTAAATCAGGCCGAAATTTAAAAGCGTCGTTGTTTATTTTTATATAAAAATAAATCGTGTCTCAGAAGAAATTTTATGGCAAGTAATAAAACGTGATTAATAATACGCGTACATTAATTTACGTTATAGAAAATAGTAAATTTTTATAAACTTACCTGATAATTGTAGATGTCAAGTTAACTGGCAGCTTTGCAACTTTGTCTAAGCTGGCTGCACTTGGAAATGTTGCGATGTTTCCTCTTCGTGACGTCATATAAAGATATAGAGGGAGCTCTTGCTTTATATGCGACGTGTGCGTTAACCGGCTTTTATCGCATAATTAATTTAATATATACAGTTTGTGAACAGGAAATTAATGTATTAATAATTCGAATTAAAGATAATTTTTTATATCCTTTAGTTAACTTATTATTCTATTAATTTTGATACATTTGAATTTTGTTTATTTTTATTATATCTAGTTATTTCTAGTCACCGACAGCGTATCATTGTATAAATGGAAAACACGAGAAAGCAATTTTGATTCGCATTTTATTTTTATTACTTTTTTACTTATAAAAGATTTTTTCCTGTTATAATTGTTCGTAATTTAATTCAAATTCAAATTATTTATTTTTAGACTTATTTTCGAAAGGAAAATGAGGTTTACGAGCCTATATGTCCCCAGTAATAACTTTTGGAGTAATTATTAAATTTTCATGAAATTTGGTATTGATATTCTGCCATTAAAGTTAATCTCGACGTTCTAGTTTCAAACTATTTAAAAATGGCAGACATTTGAGTTTCTGAGTAATGGCATTTAAGTCTTAATATCACCGACTGAACTATATATTTCGATATTTAAATAATTTTTAAATTTTATTAAAATTTTTGTGAAATTTTCCAAGATGATCTCGATGACAAATCAACTAACACTTTAACCATTTAAAAATGGCGGATATTCAAACTTAAAACGTTTCTCCCTAATAATCCTTAAACTATTTGATTGAATTTTATAAAATTTAGCAGAATAATCAGGCTATTGAATCGAATTTTAAGTAATATTAATAAACTCTGTACAGTGCCGGATTTACCTATAGGCCGAGTCCTAGGGCCCCGCGATTCTAGGGGCCCCAAAACTATCAATATGTTTTCAACTTTTATAAACTTTTAATAAGAAAAAAATTGGTTTTTATTAAAGTGCTAGATAGAAAGTAAAATTTTAAAGATTCCTTATAAGGAATTATTTTTAGGGGCCCCAAAACCTTGTTCGTCCTAGGCCTCCAAAAATGCAAATCCGGCTCTGACTCTGTAGATGTATTCATTTAAAAATGGCGAGAATTATTTTTAGGGGCCCCAAAACCTTGTTCGTCCTAGGGCCTCCAAAAATGCAAATCCGGCTCTGACTCTGTAGATGTATTCATTTAAAAATGGCGGACGTTCATTCTTCTTAAGTTTCACTGTAATAACTATGGAATTATTTAACAGAATTATATGATGTTTAACTGTTGAATATGTTTGATGACACATATTTTAATTCCTTATCTTTAATCATACAGAAATAAAGGGCATGTTCAGAAAATAGATGGTTAATTTTTTTCCAAAACTACTTATATTAATATGGATTTCCGATCAAGTTTAAGTTAATTTGCAACCTAAATTAATTTAATTTTAATAAATTTTTGAACATCCAATAGTAATAATTGCATCATTTTTTAAAATCGAAGAATTAATAATTTGATACGATTATTCGATTTTAGTTTAAAAGCGACTATTTTAACTTATAAATACAGTATTTAAATTTTCCATGATAGAATTTTAATAAGTTTTATAATATTGTTATAAATAGTTTGTTTACATTAACAAATCCAATATAAAAATAAAAATTACTAACATTTTTATGTTCATTACGTTGAATAAGTTTAATTAGTTATGAATTAAATATATTGTAAATAGAAAAAAAAAAACACTTTGAGTTGGAAAACAAAACTCTGTTTAAAACACTTTGAACTATTTCCATTTGAAGTTATTTCCAATTACACGATGCAAGTTATAAATCTCCAGAGATTGATAACCTATTTCTTCTCAATGATGTATATCTGTATGTATAAATCATTTGCTGTAAATTTAGCAGAACAGTCTAGTTTTCCTTTATAATTTATATAAAAAAAAACTTTTAGGAAAGAATATTACTGATTTACAAGCTCTTAAACTATTCTCTGAGATTGGATGTGGAATATTTATATAGAAGAAAGAAAATATACTACATGTATAGTGAATTCATAAAATGTCAAATAATAATATATTTAAAACTCTTAAAATCAGTTATGTCTATGGACGATACAGAAAATTATAACGAAAGAAAAAATGGTATTGTCTATTGAAGTAGAGATAATATATCATGGGAAACGTAAAAAAAAATCAAGAAATGTTTCATCTTTGGGTATTAGTCGTACAGTAAAGAATCGGTACTCAAATTCCCCGTTTGCTAACTCGATCGTTCACTTAACATCCATATACAAGTCATTCTTGCAGAACTATTGCAATAGCTGCATATTTTTCGACATTTCTGTTCTGTAAATAGTACGGTTTTAGTGTATTCAATGGAAAATCTAATGTATTCAAGAAGAATGAGCGGAGATGTTTGCAACTAAGTTCAGCAGTTAGAAAAATTTATGAGCTCATATTTCTAAGATTTAGTTTTTTCTTTATTTGGTTTTCAATATAATTCACTTATAATGAAAAAAAGTGAAGGAAAAAAAAACGAAGAAACAACAAAAAAATGATATTTTTTTAATATATTAGATTTAATATCTTAGAAGTAGAGTATTATTCTAAAATCGAAACTGTGACTACATGAATTGATGATAAGGAGAGAAATATTGCATGCTCAGTTATGAATAATAATTTTATTTTCCTGCGATAAATAAGGAGAATAAAAAAAGCATTTCAAATTTAAAAATTGAATTAAAAATCCAGATTAAAAGTTAAAAAAAAGTAAATTTTTCGGGAGCATTAAGGCATTCACATATTTTCGATTTGTACGAGAAAATCGATTAGGAACAATTTTGAACTATAAGATTTTAAATATTTAAGGGAATTTATTAATATTTAATATATTTTAATTGTTCTGAATTAAATAAAAGACTATAAATTTCATTCTGTATTCATTTAAGCTGCTTTATTTCCGTAATTAAATAGCACATACAACAATAAAAGAGAGAAAGAAATCTAAAGATTAATTTTTATTTATATATAAAATTAAAAGAGGAAGGAGAAAACAAGAGAAAAGGAAAATAAAATTTTTTAAGAATAAAAAAGTTTTAGATGATTATTTGTTAGTTTCATATAATTAATTTGTAAATATTGGATGCTGAATAATGAATAATAATTTTATTTTCCTGTGATATTAAAAAAGAGTATAGAAAAATTATTTCAAATATTTCAAAACTTAATTAAAAATCCGGATTAAGAGTTAATAAGAATTAAATTTTTTTGGAATCATTAATTTATTATATGTTTATGTATTTTTATATATTTTCAATAATAAAAATATAGCAAAAGTATTGTTATTTAAAATTAAATAAATTATTATCAAAACATTAAAAAGTTTTTCATGATAATCTTCGTTCTAGCAAATACTTCAAAAGTTTAAAATTCAAACTATTTAAAGGATAAATTTATATTTTAATTCTGTTAATTGTTTTCTTTTCAAAATAAATAATATCGAACATTTTAATTAATTATAAGTCATCATCTTCAGCATTTGCATTTTCATTTGCTATGTTTCTTTTTGTTACCATTTGTATCTCTCTTATCTGCTATCTGCATCTTATAATACGAAGAAAATCAATTTTATGACATATGAAAAATTAATATTAAATAAATATGACTCAAATGTCTCTGTTCCCTGTTTATTTATGTTTGATTTAATCTAAGATATCAACTTTAAAAATTTTTTAATTACGAAATAAATTCAATTTGGAAACATTCGGTTCTGCAGCCTAAAATTTCTATTTTATTGTGTAGATAAAGTTAACTATAGTGAGATTGAAGGTATTATATCAAGAAAACAGTCTTTGTTGTAAAGATTTGCTGTCAAGTATGGCAGTAATGTAACGACGATGCAAATATCGATAGATAAGCCAAGCAATCCCTTGAGTCATACAACTGCTTTATAGCAAAAAGCTTTCATTTATTCTTAACATGTTGCATTGAAGAGTAGGTTTAAAGCAGAAGAAAGAAAAATATCAAACTTTATTCCATTTGAGGAATTTGTGGAAATGATTTTTACTTGCAAAAATTAACATTTTAAATCTATCTTTAAAAGAAAATGATTGTTTTTTTATTTTACTTAAGTGGCGATGAAATGTTCTAATAGTTAAAGTATTTTGTAAAAAGAAAAAAAAATACATTTTAAAGTGTTTTCATATTTAAAATAGGTAAAAAGAAATTAAGTAACTTCACTTTAAAAGAAACAGAAAAATTATTTTCATTGAAGAGGAAAGTAATTTCAATTTAATCGATTTTTTTTTCTCGATTATTTTAAAATGGAACTTAAAAAATAATAATATATACTGTATTAATATTTTATATATACTGTATTAATATATATATTTAATATTAGTGCGCACCTCTCTTAGAATATTTCCTAGGAAGGATTTCTTATACCCTTGCTTTTTTCGTATATCGGTTATGTATTTGAATTCTCGCTGTAATATATGTTTGTTGCTAGAGTACAGGATCGCTCTTCGATAGAAACTCCTAAATGCGGATTTCTTATATAGGCGTCTACAGGAAACCTACCTACACCCCTGTATTAATACATAACTGGTCTAATGACCCGCTAAAGTATAAGAAATCTGCATTTAGATGTTTCTATCGAAGAGCGATCCTGTACTCTAGCAACAAACATATATTACAGCGAGAATTCAAATACATAACCGATATACGAAAAAAGCATGGGTATAAGAAATCCTTCCTAGGAAATATTCTAAGAGAGGTGTGCACTAATATTAATAAGCGAGATAACAAGAAGAGAAACCCACCTGACGCCCGGAATAGCTTTAAACCAGTACCATACCACATAAAGAATTTAAACGCTGTTAAGAAAGTGGCCAGGGACGGCAATTACAAATTAGCAACATATAGAGGCCCGACTATCTTTGGATTCCTGAGAAATGAGAAAGAACCGATAAAACAAATGGAAAGAAATGGAGTTTATGACATTCCAACAATTAACATGGAAACGGGGGAATAAGCTTCGTATATTGGAGTCACTAAGAGAAATTTGAGAAAAAGACTCTCAGAGCATAGAAGAAATATTAAACAAGGAACATTAACTACCGCATTAGCCACGGAAGCACATGCAGCAGATTTAAACATAAAATGGACCGAGACTAAAATTATAAAACTGCTCTTAAAATGTACGCAACCGGAAGTAGCAGAGACAATTGAAATTTTAAGAAGGGGTAAAAAGAGAAAATTATTAAACAAAAGACTAGCGTGGGACCTGCCGCAATCTTGGAGGTATGGTATAAACCAAAGTATAGGAAAGACGTAAGTCAA
This sequence comes from Olivierus martensii, assembly GCA_000484575.1. Taxonomy (NCBI): domain Eukaryota; kingdom Metazoa; phylum Arthropoda; class Arachnida; order Scorpiones; family Buthidae; genus Olivierus; species Olivierus martensii. Next base: position 9,243 of record AYEL01088094.1, read on the forward strand.
CGTATAATAAGAAAAGGTCTACTTGTTATGTGGTTAATTAATATTGTTAACTTATGATATAATTTTGTAATATTTATAAACAGTTTCTTGTATGTAGTAATAATCCCTGCTTTGTTTATTTTAAATCTTTAATGATGTAATCAAGTTTAAAAATTTTTTGTTTGAAAATATGTTCTTTTTTGAATATTCTATTCTATATCTGATGATGGCCAAAAAGATTGAAAACGTTAACAATAGAATATTGTTTTGTTGAATATTTAATATGAATACTGTTCATTCTAGCACTGATTAAAAGTGGAAAAATTTACACATAAAATTTAGTAGTAAAGCATTTTATAACAAATTATTACATTTAATTATTCCAAGCATGAATCATGCAATAAATTATATTTATAGTGTTATGTCAAGCATGTAAGATAAGGGTCATTCCATGTCAAGTGGCCTAATTTTTGAAACTCAATATTAAAATTTTCCACAAATTGGATAATCAAAACTTTTATTTGCATTAAAAATTCTTACTAGTCTTACGTTTTATTCTCCATTTATAACATTATTTAAATTTCATGATAAATAAAATAAAAATATACAGATGAAATAAAGAAATTGAATTAAATTCATTATAAATAATACATACAATATTCAGTATCAAGATCAGGAAGTTCCACATTTGCATCATCATCTTTATATTCTTCACTTGTTTTAAGTGATTCAGAAGACATCCATATGCCATCAGAAAATCTGCTTTTTGGTTTAGAAAATGGATCTGATTTTATCCAATTATCAACAATTTCAGGAAATTCCGAGAGAGTAGGAACAATGGACTTTTCTGCAATTGAACTACTACTATCTGTTTCTAATTCTATCAATTTTTGTTTGCTTCTAAATTATACAGAAAATATTTAAATATTTTATTTTAATATAAAGATGATAAATTTATTTTTTTCATAAAAAAAGAAACTTACCTAGTGGCATGACTTACTGGCTCAATTCTAACTCTTGAATCAATATCAAAATCAGAATCAGATGAATGATTATCTTTCTTTTCACTTTCATCAGAGCTAAAATATTAATTTGAAAAAATAAAATATGGATTAATAATTAAATTTTTAATTTTAATTGCCAATATTTTATAAACCAACCAATCAGATGCTATAGAATCATTATCTGAATCAGTTTTTAATTCATCTCTGTTTTTATTTCCTTCTGGCTCTATAACATCACTTTCATATCCTTCCTTGAACCTTTCTACAACTTCAATGTGATCTAATTCTGCTAAATATTCATCTCCAAATTGATTTCCATCCTAAAAAAGAAAAATATATTTTTGATTAAAAATTTCTTTTAAATATTTTAACAACTAAATTTCCATTTAAACAACTTGCCTCATTTGCACCTTGTTCAGTCAATAATTGCCCAGCATATATACATATGAACATTCCTTGAGGTATATCATTTAAACTTCGAATTCCCCAACCTCGCCTTTCAGTTTTAAAAACTTGTAATTGCACTTTCAGTCCTTCTTGAACAACACGATTAACACATGAAGAACTGCATTTGCAACGGGAATTGCATTCATAGACACTTAAAACATAAAAAATTATTTCTATATTTTAATTAAAAAGGATATATATCAATATAAAAGTAATCATATATGAAAATTATTAATATTTATGATTGCTTTATTTGGATCTAGTTGATTAAAAATAGAAATTAAAAATTCTTTTTTTTTAATCATCACTCCGCACTTTCTCACTGCCGGGTTTTAATAATATTATGTTCTTACCATATTATTATTATGTTATTGGTTGAAATGCATAGCTTAACCATGACTGCTTGTGTTATATTTTAAGATTTATAGATTAGTTTTATAAATAGATATTGGTATTGTCTAAAATGTTGTGATAAAAACTGTGGTAATAAAAAGATAAATTTACAAAGAAAAGCCTAAAAGAACTTCATATTTAAATAATGCATATTATAACAAAGTTAATTCTTATAATTTAATAAAGCTCTATATTAAGTTTGTATAGCCAGTTTATTTACATTGTTTTAATAGCATATATCCTAATATTTATTACATGTTTCTGTATAATTTAAATTTAGTCTTGTAATGCAAACATTATGTTCTATTGTTTTTTTTTGTTTGATATTTTAAAATTGATGAGCAAAAGATACAACTTACATTCAAAATACATTGTTACAGGTATCTTTTATTATTAAGTTGGTCTAATTAATATAAATTAAATTCACTTAGCAAATCATAGTGTTTTAGATAACAATCAATGTAAATTGCTTTTCAGAAGATTAGCATGTCTGGAATAAAATGCTAAAGCTGATTATTATATTGGAAATAAGAATTTCATATAAAGAAAAAAACATATTGTTATTATTAAAGGAAGAAGGGGAAAAAATATTGTTGCAATATTCAAGAGAAGACAAGAGCATTTAATGTTTGCATTTACAGAAATGAGCTCAGCTATTTCTATCTTTGAAAAATGCTAATATATAAGTTAAAGTTCAGTTGAATACAAATTTGTAACTTCAAAAATTTGAAATTGACAGATATAAAATGGAAATAACTATATGTATCGCTTTACACTATTTCACTGCTTAAATTTCAAATTAAACTGGATAATTATTTAGCACACATTGCAGTTTAACTATATGTATTTAAAAACTGCGTAGAAAAATATAAAAACTATGTTAAACATTTATTAAAATATATATTTATTAATTTCTTAAATAAAAAACTTAAAATTTTCATGAATAATTACCCAGTTATCAGAGGATCATGCAGTCTTTTATAGTAATAACCAGCATTGTGTAATCTTCCTGTTGGTAATGCTTCTGTAGCTGCAACAGTCAGTTGCTGGCATTGACATTTATTTCGATCCTATCAAAAATTTAACATTTGAAGATTTGACAATAAATAATATTCAAAATAATTTTAAATTTTTTAATGTAAGATTTACTTAGCTAAAATAATCCATCTGTAGAATAGAATTTAAATTTTTTTAAATTTTAAAACTAGATGATGTTTGAAAAAGTGCATCATTAAATAAAATATCAAAGTATCAAGATATATTCTGTAATTCAACTAGTGAAAATTGGAGTTTAGCTAAAACTATTTGCTGTGGTATTTCTAAAAACTTTTTAATTAAAAAAATATTTTTTTATTTTTTAATTAAAAATATTCTTTGAAGGAGTGAATTCAGTTGATGTGTTCAGAAAACTGTCAAAACAAAATAGATCAGCTGTTAATTTTGATTTGGTCTCCATCAAATAACGATGAACTTCAACTATATTTCTTAATCTCCATCCACATGGAGCTCTATAAAACACTACTCTTCTATTTCCAGCACAGTGTTTTGTTATTTGTCTGCATTTAAGTTTTTTAAAATATTTATAAAATAAAATAATTTTTAAATTAACAGTTTACCAATAATAATTACCTCTCCCATCCCGTAAGAATTGGTATCCATAGTGGATTTTTAGTTTTATGTTTTTCATACATAATTAAAAAAATATTTTTTAATTTACTTACTTGACAGTCATCCTCACAATCACACCCACAAAGAAATTCTGGATCTAAATTAAGATTAACACCTTTGGCAGGAAATCTTGTACTAGAATATTCTACATATGGTGGGTATTCTTTGTTTATACTATTAATACATGGAACAGGAATTGGTTCCTTTCCCTGAGTTATATCTTTAATATAGCAGTTTATCTGAAAAATAAATTTAAGTATTATTTTAAAATAACTCTTTAAATATTGTACTTACAACTGAATAAACACTTACAACTGAAGGAGTGAATTCAGTTGACGTGTTCAGAAAACTGTCAAAACAAAACAGATCAACTGTTAATTTTGATTTGGTCTCCATCAAATAACGATGAACTTCAACTATATTTCTTAATCTCCGTCCACATGGAGCTCTATAAAACACTACTCTTCTATTTCCAGCACGGTGTTTTGTTATTTGTCTGTGTTTAAGTTTTTTAAAATATTTATAAAATAAAATAATTTTTAAATTAACAGTTTACCAATACTAATTACCTCTCCCATCCCATAAGAATCGGTATCCATAATGGATTTTTAGTTTTATGTTTTTCTAAATCTTCTTCTTTAAGACATTCTGAGCAGCATATCTTATGAGGTACAAACATAGTCCTATGATATTGTATTTTACAATTTTCTCTTTGACCAGAATGTGAATTGATATTTAAAGAGGCCATTACTGAAAAACATTTGTAAAATTGTCAACTTTATAATATAAAATTACATTTTTATAACAAATACAAAAAAATAATATATATTTAATTTTCTTTTATGTATTTTTCTTAAAAAGTTCATAATAATTGATTGACAAAAATAATCTAGAACTAAAATAAATTATCCTTCAACTACAGCACTAATAGTAGTATAGAAATAAACTTTAATACAAGTATTTTTGACTTTCACCTTCATCAGACACAGAAAGAAAATTGAATAGAACATTTTGATTTACAAACTATATCTGTATATTTGTTGTTAGGATGATAATATATTAAAATAAAGTCTAATAATGAAAACTGTGTTAATGTTTTTTTTTTGATATGTTTGATATCATGTATTGCTATTTCATAATACATTTTCATAAAATCAATATATTTAAGAGTTTAAATGCTTATTATACAAGGGAAATGATCATGAAATTCTATTTACTACAAAATCAACTGGAATACAAGCTATAACAAAGCATATGGAATTTAAACTAGCTAAAGATAAAGAGAATACTGGAATTAAACCAGCAAGTAAACATTATTGTTGCAATTATCACATACTTCAAATGCAATTTTTTATTGTGATTCAATTATAATGTTGTTAATCCAATTATGACAAGTTATTCATAATATAAACTTTTAATAAAACTTTAAAAATTAAAAAAATTTTCTTTTATCAAAGTTTAGAAATTTCCTACATTTTCTCCTTATTTGAAATATTATGCATGACAATAAATTGCTATAATAATAAAGTTAGTTATTTTACAATAAAATATAATTAAAAATTAATTAATCTAACATAAAAAAAATCTAAAACTTATATAAGATGCTTAACTTTTCAGGATCTGAATGAAAAATTGATAATTAATTTTATTCTTAGCATCTTATCAACATGTTCATAAAAATAGTAAAAAATTTTAATAGTTTATGTATATAAAATTATTTAGTAGTATTCCAATAACTAGGCCTATTTTCTCATAAAAATTTCAAAAAGCATTAATGTTTATCAACTATTAATTTTGTATAGCATTTTTCTAATAACAATTTCACGTTGACCAGAAATTTTCAAGCTTACTTTATATGATGTGGTATTGGATAGAATGGTACAATAAACATTTGCATTCCAATTAGAACAATGTAAAGAATATTTTAGCTGTTTATGCATGAGATGAGATAGTTTTCATATATATTAGGATTTTTTGATATAAAAAATTATAAAAATACAGCTAAAAATTATACTTATGAAGTAAGAATAAGATAATAAATATCAAATATTAATAAAAATAACAATATTTCATAGAATTTATGTAATTTTTTAAAAATATGGTCCAAATCTCTCCTTTCATGGCTTATTTTGTTCATAGGACCAGCAGCAATCTAAAAATAGCAGTTACTTCATTGGATGTATAATTCTTCACATAAAAAAATTGTATTTGATAAATTATAATCGATTTTCATCAATTTCATATATGGAATTAAAAGTTGTAAAAGAAACAAAATTTGAAAAAATATTTGCATTGATAAAAAGAGAACAAAAAATTTATTAAACTGTAAAAATTTCAAAAGATTTTGATAAATATTAAGATGTGACAATTTTAAATTTTGCATATTAATTTCTGTTAATTGTCAGCATGATGTCATATTGGAAGTTGTTAATTAATGGCAAGCAAAGAGAAATTGAAATCTAATGCAACAATAAATGGACTAATCATTGTAATTTTATTTGTTATTTAAAAATTATATATATTCATGAAATATTGTCTTAAATTTGTCATTTTCAAAGTTTTATTATGATAAATTATTTAGATTTATCATAATAAAATTTAGATTTATTTATAAAAAATAAATCTAATTTTCTCAAATTTAGATTTAAAAAAAATTGAAATAAATAAATAGCATCTTGTTAAAAAAATATTTATTTATTATAGATATTATTACGAAGATTTAGCTTTTTTAATAGAATGACAAACTGTCATTATAATTCAAATTTGCAGATGAATAGAAAATGTACACATCTAGAATATGTAATCTTTTTTGTTTTATGAAGTTAAATAGCATTAAATAGATGTAAAAATTTTTGGAAAATGAAGTAAGTAGATTACAGCTCTTCATATAATTATCCATATGACAAGTCCTGATTCAATCTTGGATCTTCTAGCAGAAAGGCAAAGCAAATTTTGTCTTAATAAAAAGCCGAAGATATACAGCATTTAAATTTTATAATAAAACATGAAGAAAATAAAACAATATTCATATCTTCTTTCTTCTGTTATTTTATGCAACTTTTTAACTGGAGGTGTGATGATACATTTCAATAACTATCCCAGATTACTCATATCCTTGGTAAAATTGTTTGTCAAATAAAGAATAGGGGTTCAACAATCTGAGCCAGGATCCTCCTCAAAAATTTCAGGAAGTATGGGATCCAGGAAGAACCCAATTCTCCAGATAGTAAACAAATGTTTAATCTACATGTCATCTAGCCAATCAATTACTCATATCATAAAATTGATAAAAAAACTTGCAAATAATGAAAATTTTTTTTATCAATACAGGTCAGAATTCATATGCAAGAAAAATTTATTAAGCTATGAATTAGAAATTAAAAATTATTATATAAAATAAAATACAATCATTGATTAATCAAATTATAATGGATAATTAATTGATGTTGAAATTGTTTCTATACAAATCAAAACACAGATATGCATTTAGACATGTAAGTGTTGTTAAGTATTTATGTATTGCTATAATTAATTCATCGAGAATTTCTTCTTGGAATGCACTAAGATTATAAATATGAAAACTACATTTTCTTTTTTTTCCCCTCCACAATTTTTATTCTAAATTTATTTCTAGCTTCCATGGTTAAGAATTTATCATCATTCATTAAAGTTATTTTCATTTATCAAATCATATAATCTATTATTATTATTCATGGGACAGCAATATGTGCACGGAGTAACTCCAGGGCAAAGTAATGTTTTGAGGCTTTTGTGTAGTATGTGAGGGATTACTCCTGTGGAGGAGAGAATGATGGGTACTGTGACTAACCTTAGCATTCCCCAGAGCTGCTTAATTTCTTATGAGAGTTCTATGTATTTGCTAATTTTTTGGGTGAATGCATCCTGGATGTTGTGTGTGTCCTTTCTGCTGTACTTGTTTTAAAGACAAAATATCGATCTCGTTTAGTGATTGAAAAAAATTGCGAGTAGCGATATCTTCAATGATATCCCATTTGAGAGAATCTACGAAAAACAAGCTCATCCATCGTATTAAATATTATATTGTATTAAACATGCATTCTATTTTTTTTAATAAGATTTTGTTTAATTGTATTAAAAATTATTATACCATAATATATATATATAATATGCATGCATAAGAATTTTATTTATTGTTTTGTAGTATTAAATAGTAAGTAGAAAGTATTTATAAAATTAGACTTTTATGAAAATGAGGGAGCAAACCAATTTTTTATGAAAAAAAGGCGGTGCAGACACAAAGTTTGAAAACACTGTGATATGAATAAGCATGTAGATTTACAATTTTTTTTTGTGTACTGTTTGAATTTCTATATAAAAATGTTATATTAAATTGTGATTGATATTTATTTTAAAAATAATTTTATTTGTTTAAAAAAGTTAATGCAATCAAATTTTCTCCAACAATAAATGCACATTTCGTAAATTACAAGCAGTCACGAATTTCCATTGTTTATTAAATGTTAAAATAATATTTAGATAACGTATTATACCCTATTTTAGGTTTATATAACTCGAAGATTATTTTTTGTGTTTTTAGTCAAGTATGTGTTGTTATAAAAAAAAAAATACGTTAATGGACGGCAGTGTTGTGGATCTCTGTATAATATAGGAATGACGATCACTGATATTCCCAATAAATAATATAAAGGCATAATAATCATCGCTATTTCCTAATAAATTTGCAAATATCGATGATTATTATGATCTTATGAGATCCACAAGATTTGCAGTTCCGACGATAGTTGGGTGATAAATTCATTTCTTCATTAATTGCGGAGAAATCTTTTGCACATTTTATTTTATTTTCGCTTTCTTATATCTCGTCTTATTATTTGGAATATCTTATAAGTTTTGAGTAATGATTGCTATTGCAAAAATCTGGATTATTATCGCTATTTCCACTAATGTATCAATAATTTGTTTTTTCAAATTAGACAAGTTTGTTTTGAATCAATGGTGAACCCATTCGGATTTCAAAGTACTTAGTTATTTCATGAATTTTTTCATATTTTATATAGTAACAAACTGTATTTTTTAAGTATTAAATAAAAAATATTTTTATTACGATAAAATATTATGTCCAAGCATATACTGTACTGCATGGCATTCATCGATTTTACTAAATTCTCACTACTACGTAATGACACCAAAAACCTCCACTATTCCAAACTGACAAAGCAGTGCGATCTAAAATGATTGCACTGAATTGTTGCTAAGAAAAAAGAAATGCTTGTTCAATGCATCTGCATTGAATAAGCATTTCTCTTTTCTTAGCTTACTCCATTTTGGCATTGAATTTATGTTAAACTTTAGGTTGATGTATGTTGTTTCGAATAACATCAATAGTCTCAGACTGAGCTACAGTATAATTACAGGAAATGGTTGTATTTGATTTATTTTGAAAAATTATTATTATTATTATATATGTTTTATGAAAATGAAATAAGATATATAAATTCCAATCATGCAGGGCTGCATTTACTATAAAGCACGTTAGGTGCAAACTGGGCCTTATTTTCTATGGGGCCACATTTAAAACCTAAATTGTATCATCAATAAAAAAATTATTGATGAAATTAAACAATTTTTAATAATAATAATAAAAGAAGAAAATTCAAGGTTTAAAAATATGAAAAAATTTATAAACGATGGGTTAAGGTCTATTTTTTCTAGAAACAATTTTTAAAATATTTTTGACGATGCCTATTTCAGATGCAAGTGTTGCCCATTTTCAGTATTGAAATCCTTGGTTAAAACGATTAATAAATTATTTAAAAAGCAACTTGCATTAAAATAAAACAAGGACCTGTTGTAATTATGTATTGAATCAGATGTAATGGATTTGATTAGTTATGATGACATTATAAATATATTTGCTAAAACCAAAGCCAGGAAAAACTTTTAGTTATCAAGTTATCAGTTCAAATTTAAATTTAAAAAAAATTATAGTTTTTTTAATGCAAATATATGTATACCAATGTTGTTGTTATCGCTGTGTTAACGATCAATGTTGTGTTATTTTTATTTTATTAAAATGAGTTATTATGGAAAAGTCTACTTTTATTTTCAATAAATTTAAAAAATAAATATGCCTATGAATTTGATTAACCAAAGTAGACTTGTTCGTTTGAGGCCTCATAATGATGTTGCACTAGAGCCTCCAAAAGTATAAATGTGGCCCTGCATACATGGTAAAAGTTTTCATTGATATATTTTTTCCATATAATTCTCATTGTTCATTCATAAAAAATTTATATATATATATATTTTAACTCTCCATTTCAAAAAAACAATAATACTATGAATTATGCCAGTAAATTAATAAATTTTAAACTCAATATTCAAAAAATAGAAAATCATTAATCAGAATTATCTATTGATTTGTTATTAGCACATTATAGAGATGAACAGTGGAGTCCCAGATCTTCATTATATGCAGGTGTTATTGCAGAACCACCAAAACTAATGAATAGATATAGGTAATGTCCTATTTCTTAGAAATTATTTTATCATATCTTACATATTTTGTTTTTTTAATTAAATTATTGTATATATATATAATATAAATACATACTGTATATGGAAATCAAGAAACAAATTTAGTAACCAAAAGTCGCCAACAGGAGGCGCTGTAGAAGTGTAGAATGTATGATTAAGGAATGTGTAATTGCCAAATGAGACAGCACACATCAAGTTTCTGAATAATATATGCTAACATTTATTGGTAATTACATATGAGGTTCAATATTATCACCATTCAGATGTTTCAAGAACTGCATATGGTACACAATATCTTCCACACCGATATGTTGCACACCGCAGTGGAAGATGTCCTGCACTGCATGCAGTTCTTGGAACAGCTAAATGGTGTTATATTGAATATTGAATGAATCTCATATTAATATGAATCTCAATAATTAATAATAAATGTTAGCATGTATTGTTCAGAAACTTGATGTGTGCTGTCTCATTTGGCAATTTCACATTCCTTAATCACACATTCTAAACTTCTGCAGTGCCACAATTCTCCCTGTTGGCGAATTTTGGTACTAAATTTTTTTCTTTCAAAATCAAAACTGCATTCTCCATTGTGTACGTCCACAAAATATTGTTACGTTTCATCCAATACATGATGTGCTAGAGGGTTCTGAATACCACGTTATTTTATGGCCACTTGGTATAATATATGATATCCACCATAACAATTAAGCAAAAATGTCATAGCATAATAATCTTTGACTTTTTTTTGTTCAGAAATTTTTGAAAATCATTGAGCAGGTCAAGAAGATTTAATCACTGAAATAACATATATTTTAGAAAATGGAAATAGGAAATGTATACAGGTAGTTAAATAATAAAAACTTCAATATTTTTTTTTATGTATTTTTAGTACAAAAATGAAACAAATTTCTTTTTCTTTATTAGTGGGATACTTGATAATGATATGGCAAATTTCAAAAAATAAAAAGTTAAGTACATAAAAATCTCAATGTTTTAAGGAAATTTATGATTTTATGTTGGGCTGCATTAATTTCAGTGATAGACCACATGTGGCCCATGGGCCATGGATTGGCTGCCCTGAATTAGAGTTTAATTCAAAAAGTCTTGGTGAATTTTGATGTCCCCTGAGAGAAACATATCCTAATCTTAAAAAGCAAGCCAGGGAAGCTTTAATTCCATATGCAATAATATATCTTTGCAAATCGGGGTTTTCAGTACTTGCAATGAAAACAAAAAATTGAAATCGATTAAATGTCCAACATGACATGCCTATTGCCTTGTCAAATACCATACCACAGTTTAATGTGCTTATTCAAGATAATAACAGTCTTCATACTGACATATCTTTAATAATAAAATGTAACTTGAAGTTTCCTCACTTTATTTACCGAGTTCTGTTCCATGACTTGGTAAGTGAGTAACTTGTTCATATATATTTAGAAAATATTAGAAACAAATTTCAACTTCCAAATTTGGTTTTAAATTTTATTTATCAGTGCAAATAACAATTATATTATGAAAAAAAAGATAGAAAACTCTCAATGAAAATTATAATCAACATAAATAGTAAAGCAAAATAATTACATACTAAATTAAAAACTCACGGCACTAGTAGTGCTGTGAGTTTTTAATTTAGTTTGATAGGGTTATTGCAGTATAATAGTAATAGTTAATTACATACAGTTAAATATGTCTTAATAGTACATATATTAATCAGTCAGTTAATCATTTAGATTAAATTAATCACAATCATCATTAAAGCTATCAGGAACTATTGACAGAAAAAAGTTGTAAGCTCAGACATGAGTTTGAGCATTTGTTAAATAGGTAGTCATTAGGTGAGGAGTACCTGTATTAAGCAAAATGCTAGATTACCTGCTGGTGGAATTCGGGTTGCGTTACATCATGTAGTATCACACTATACAACAAACTTTTTTTAATGAATATATACATATGTCGTCCAGACCACATGTAGAGAGACTACATTGTGGTCTTGGAAATATATGTATATATTTGTTAAAAACTGCAATGCAATACACCTTTCACTAGCAGGTAATCTACCATTTTGCCCTGTATTAAATGTATTTTATTATTATTTAATGTGCAAAGAAAGAAGAATATTTATTACTGTACTGTGTTTTTCATTTTGTTAACTGTATTTTAATATAGCTGATTTCCTTTGTAATTTTATTTTGTGTATTTAAAAATATTATTCTGAAAAGGAGTCCATGGCCTTCACCTACCAGACAAAGGGGTTTACCTAACAGGCTGCCCTGGTTTAAAATAATACATACTTTTATTTAATAATTGCATTTCCATACTGATATTATACACACATATTTTATGCATTCATTCAGACTTTCTATATTATTAATATAGATATAATGAGATTATTCTTCAACTGATACTATCATGTCATCATTCCTATTTTTCTTCTTTTTCTAAAGAATGGTATTAAAGTAAAGGATTTTTAATCTTTTTATAACTGATTTTATAATATATATTGATATTTTTGTAATATTATAAATTAAAAAATCTTATAGAAAATTATTTGAAATTAATAACAACTAAAAGAATTTTCATTATAGATATCTAGTTTTCTTTGATGATGGTTATGCTCAGTATGTAAAACATAATGAAGTATATTTAGTCTGTGAATCAAGTAAGTGCATTTCTATTACATAATATTGAAATTTAAAATGAATTTGAATCAATTGAATAAATGATTTTGATTCAAATCTATAGATTAATGTTATTCTATTTGATTTTCTTTTTAATTCTTAATGTTATTAAGTCTTACATAGTATATGTATGTAATATATGTACAGCTGATGAGGGTCAAACAGACCGAAAATGTTTCTGTGTTTACATAATAACTGTAATAAAACTTTTTCATATCTTACCTAAGTGCTAGAAACAGAAATTGCAATAATATTTTATATGCATTTATAATTTTATTAATTTTTATAATAATAATGTCAATTTAAATTGATTGTAATTGTAAAATGATGATTTAATGGCTGATCTAACAAATCACATGATAGAATGATAAGACATTTTAAAGCCAGCTTAAAATATCTCATCACCCTATCATCAATAATGATCCTTAAAGCTCAATTTTTGTCAGAAATTTCTATTTTTAAATCAACATTTGTGAAACTTAAGTAGCATATAATTTTTTCAGTATGTTATTAGAAATTTCTTTATTTTAAATTAATTGTACAAAATGTAAACTTCATTTTATGTTGTAAAGCTAATGAATCTAATTGCTGAGAACTTTTATTATTTCTGAATTATTTTTTAAATTGGGAAAAAGGAGTGGAATGTTATACTTGTCAAACAAACTCATAAATGATACTTAGAAAAGACACAAATTAAGGAATCCAAAGACTTGAGATCATAGGTCTCAATCAAAGTAAACCAGTATATCATTATTCTGACAGTTTTCTCTACCAATCCGACAAAAATTGTATCTCTGTTGTAAAATGAAGAGTCTAGTTTTGATTTGAACATTCTCTTCAGTTTGACACGATTGGAAAATTTACAGAAAATAGAAAGAGAAAAAAAAAAAAAAAGAAATTTTTAATAGTTAGCTTAGAGCTTTTATAAGTCTCCCTTGATCTTGCAGCTCTCCTTCTCTTCTATTTATGTCCATGGTTAAATTAATGTCATCATATTGTGTTCATCAGCATTTTTATCTTCAATCCAGCAAAATTAAAGAAATATTATTCAGCAAAGAAATTAAAAGAAAATATGAAGAATAAGAAAAGATTTCTCATAAGTACCGTATATACTCGTATATAAGCCGAGGTTTTTTTTTTCTCAAAAAAAATTTTCTGAAGTGGGGGGTTGGCTTATACACCGGTCAAAAAATCAACTTTTTTGGCTGGAGAAATTGAAGTAATATAGGTTATTGAGGTAAGATTCTAGTTTAACCATAGCACGCTGCTGATTGGAGCGGTGAATCTTTGATACAACGGAATTGTCGATTCGTATTTTATACATCAGTTGGTGGGTGGCGAATCTTCAGTTCCAATCAGCAGCATGCTATGGTTAAACTAGAATCCTACCTTTATTGAACGTCTCCTGAAGATCAGGAAGGAAATTTTGCAATAATTCACGTATCTCCCAAAGACCAGGAAGGAAATTTTGCAATAATTCATTTAATACAATGCCAGTAAAATTTTATTTTATCCCGAAGCAATCGAGCGCGTCGCAACGCTGCGCTGCCCGATACAACGCGATGCGAAAATTCGACAATCAATTGAGAATCGTACCTAGGATTCATTTTTAAGTGAAAAATAAATATATTTTTCATTATTATAAATTAATATTTTAATCAATTCACTAGTAATCCATTTTCTCCCGAACAGTTCTTCGGCTTTGTTAATTTTTGAAATATGTAAAGAAGTTCTATTCTAGAACCTTTTTTAAAATTATGTTATTCTAATGTGCTTGTAACTGATGATGGTATAAGAGGTATACCAAAAACATTTTTACTTTCTGTTAATAAAAGTTCTTGTTTTTTCTTGACTGCTGGTTTGTGCTTGAATGATATTGAACTTTATGTGACCAGATATCAAGCAGTTTTTTGAGTTATTGATAGACCTTGGGTCATCTATTTACTTATGAGAAAACTCAAGTATTTTAGATTGAATTACTTGAGCCAACAATTTACTCTATGCATTCTATCAGTTTTGATCAGACTAATCAGCATAATATTAGAATTTATGTTTGAAAGAATTCTCACACAATTCAAAAAATTATTCTCAATAGACTGAAAGTCAAGGTATGGGTTAAAAGATTTTATGATTCTGTTATTATATCATTATTCTCTGCTTAACAAATAATTTTTAGCAATTACAAGGATACATTGAACATTTCACAATTTATTAATTAGAAAATCATCAATCTTGTAAAAACATAGAGCATTTATAGCAAGCATCACTGCATAAAGATTTGTCTATGTATGTCTAAATAAATATTACTCCGTGAAATAAATTAAAAAGTTCAATTATACAGTTTTTATATTTCCTAAATATAAATTCCAACTGGATTTATTTTTTTCTGGTGATAGTTAATGACACTATTTTACAAAATGATTTACAATTAAATGCTTTTGCACTTATGATGAGAATTGAAATGCTTATGTGTATTTCTTTTGATTTATAAGCATAATGTATTTCTGGAAATACTTACTAATTCATAAATCATAATGAAACTTATTAATTTAATCATTAAATTACCATTTTCTTGGCTCTGGAATTGTAATTCCAGAACCAAATGTTATTTTTCACCGAAATATGAAAAAATATCATCTAATTATGCATAAAAAATTATTTCAATAATTAAAACTATTATTATTTCTTAATAAAAGGCCTTAAGATTTGATAGCTGTTATTGTTCAATTATTTTATAAAGTGATTAACAAGAAAATAATTATCACTGCAATACATTACGAAATTTAGAAAAACCATTGATATAATAAGCTATTGAATGTTTCATTATGAATAAAATAAATATAAAAACTGATTGAAAAAAAAAATGCTAATCCATAATATTCATTGAAAAGTTAGTTTTAGTCTTTAATGGGATGTTGTGTGCACATTATACATTGATACTAGGAAATTGAAATATGTGAAATGTGCTTATATGTCTAATTTTGTTGGCATACTGTGTGTTCTTCAGTGTATCAACGAATATATTATAAGATTTTGAAATTTTTAATTGCTATGAACACACAAGTTGAATTTTTGAGTCAAGTTTTACTTTTAATGATATTTAGCTAAATTGCTTTATCACAATAAAAGAAAAAGTCACCAGTGTTTGAATCTTTATACCTATCTTTATGTAATATTTTATAAACTAAATTTACTAATAAATTTATGTTTTTCATGATTTTGTGTTACCACTAACAATATAGCATTTCAATGACAAGTGTCAGGTAACTGAATTCAATATTAATGATTTTGATAAATAGAATAAAATAGTCTGAAAGAATTTTTTAACTCAGATATTCTTAACCTTTGTTAAATGTAACAAAAACAATAATAAAATAATATTTAATTCCATAGTAGAAAACACCATTATAAACATAACACTGAAATGTTCTCTAATCACAGAGAAAAAAAAAAATGCAATTTTTTAACAGCAACAATTTTTATGTGCCAGATTATAAAGTACAAATTTAGAAAGTGCTGATTACAGATTATTAAGTACAAATTATACTGCAATATGAAATTTTCAAGCTATGTCAAGATTTATTTTGAAACTTGCCTCAATTTGAATTTTGGACAGTTTGCACAACTCTAATATATATTCATATTGTAAGCATTCTATTCAAATAAACAACAATATATCTGAATAAAAAGCTAGTAAACCTTTTGTATTCTTTTTACTATTTTTTAAATAATTTTTATGGTCAATTAAAATATGAATTTTTTTCAAAATCTTTATCTAAAGATATAATTAATTAAATATTAAGGATCTTTTAATTAATATCTGAAAAATGGACAATAATGAAACAAATTATTTAAATTTATTATTATTTTAACTTTTTATGTAAGTAATAAGTTTCATTACAAACCTTTGTAAATCTATAAAAATTGAAGCTGCAAATTCATCTTGAAGTGGTATACAACAATTCAAATGACATGTTATTTTTGATCTTAGCTTATGAATTCCAGATATGTTTGTTTCTATGCTTTTATTGATATCATTAATAATAATTTTCAAGTTAGAGTTATTACTGAAAAAATATATAAAAATCTATCTTAGAAATTATGTATATTTAAAAATATTTTTAATAACCATTTTAATCAAATTTTTACCTTTCATTTGAAAAATTATCATTAAGGAGAGGGAGAAAAACTTTTTTTTTCATCCAATGCCAATGAAGAATAAAAAGAGCAATTTGATTTTTTATAGAATATTTTGTACAAAATTCATAGCAAACTGCAGTTAAATAATAGCAATATCTTATTGCTTCGAAAAACTAAAAAGAAAATTAATCAATTTATAAATTAATCAAATATTAGTTAAACAACCATAGTATTACAAATTAATTTAGAAATAACTGAAGTTAATAATTAAATTAAATTTAGTCATTGTGGCTTCATCTTTTGACTAATAACTAAACTAGAAATTTTAATACTTATCCGAAAATGAAGTTTATCCCAATCTATAAAAATTTATTACTTTAATTATCAATCAATAGATGGAGCCACATTGGCTAAATTTAATTTAATCATTAATCTCTAGTAAAATTTTTTGCATGATATAAATTATAACTTGTTAATAATAGGCATTAATCTTTCTGGATCTGCAAACTTAATACTATGAATTTACTTATTTGCATTTAAATATTAGTACATTATTGAAATGTCAAAATTTGCTTATTCATATTATAATTTAGACATGCTCATTCATTTAAAACCCTTTTGTTCTGATTTCATGAGAGTTGTACTGAATCAACCATGAATTTAGATACCCATTTGTGCATGTTCTCTCTGATTATATTTGGATATCTGTAATATTTCTTAATTCTCTTCTTGTTGTTTTTATGAATATTGTTCTTGTATAAATTTACATTTCTTACCATTAAATATAAGCTTTATAAATTTTATAAGAAAATTGAATTGCTTAATAAATTACAAAGAGGGAAATTGGGATAATTTATGGCTTAAGTTGAGAATGATCCAGCTGGCCACTAACATTGGAATCTTGATTCAATTATTGTTCAAATGACAGACAACACAAATTTGTAATGTCTGTAATTGCCTTGATTTAATTCTATATTAATTTATTGATAATTTATTACATTTTTTGTCATTGTTGTTGTACATTTATAAATAAAAATAACTTTCAATAATATTTTACTATTGTTATGGAATTTAAAAAACAAACTACTAAATAAATCATATTCAACTTTAACATTGAGATTTTTTTGCCTATCTACAATTATTAGAGATAATAATAAAAAAAACCTGAAAACAATTTCAAAATCATGAAAATATTTTATTTAAAATATTCAGATATAATTTGATAGAAATATCTGATATGCAATTTTTGGTAATTCAAATCATTTTAAAGAAAATAGGATGGTTCATGTTATAATAAACATTTTGTGCATGAACTGAAATATATCCTTTATCTTAAATGATCACTATACATGTTTTATATATAAAAGTCAATGTATACAGGTAGTTCTCAGTTTATGAGTTTTTTTCAAATCTGAATTATTAAAAAAATTGAAAATATGAATATTAACTGCACTAAATAAGTGTTAAACATTCATAAAAAGGCATTTCAAATGACATACATAGCTATACAATACAGTACAACTGAGTTTAGATCAAAAACTAGTATCTGCTATGAAACTGGATAAATAAAAATGTCAAACCAAGAAGTGGAAGTAGCATTTTTCAGGCCTATCTAGTTTTATTGACTTATTATATAAATAACTTCCAATCCTGAATTGTGTTTAATGTAGTAGTTCATCTGTAATAAAGCTCATATACTTATCAATAATAATGAAGAATAAAAAATTTTTTAATATTTATATAACAAATACTTTTTTATTATTATAATTTGCTTGATTTAAAAGACCATAATTTTCATTTCTTTAAATATATAAATCATTGTATAACCATAAACTATTGATTTTGTTGGCCTTTACTTAATTTTATTATAGTCAAATTGCTTTGCTGAGAACAGAACCATTGATTTTAACATTATATTATGGGAAATTAATTCTTGGTTTATGAGTTCTTATTTTATGAGTTTGCCCAAGGGACAAATTAACTTACAATGTTGAAAACTTTCTATAATTAATAATTTTAATAGTAAATAATAAACATTGAAAAAATTAGAAAATATCACTTATTATTATTATTAACAGATAAATACAACAATCTTTTACACAAATGAACTACTGCCTTAGGCAGTAACTAGAATGAAAGCTGTTTATAATATACCAATAAAAACAAGAGGGCATGCTAAAATTCCATTTTTCAATCACTATTTTGATTTTTCTGCTTTCTTAAGAGATCAATTAAATAATCCCAAAACAAGCACTTTTTAGCAGTGAAGAATATTTTAAAAAAGCTAAACAAATGTTTTTGGCATGTAGCCATCTTCAGGTTATACATAGAACAGAATATCATAACAAATTTTAAAAATTTAAACAAAATAGAATGGTACCAAGTTGCTATGGCTACAAATAGAAATAAAAAAGAATAATAATAATAAAAATAAAAAACAATCACCATTACAAATAAAAAATATTGATGGAAGAAGCATGGTAAAAGAGTAAACTAGGTTTTATTAGAAGTGATGAGTAAGTTGTTCTCTATAGCAGGGGTGGCCAACTTGTTTGTCATTAAGATCGACTTTATATGTTAACAATGAGTTCGCGATCTACCTTTGAAATTCTTCGTTTGGTGAGAGTAGAGATAGGAGCCAAAACTATATATCCCAAAACGAGATATTCGGCAGCAGCGATGATTTCCTTTTACTTTACTCATAAATCTCAAACACAATAATTCACTTCAATTATACAACTGTCAATTTATAGGCGCCATGTTGGCATCATCAGCAAATTTAGAATTTTACTACTGGCTATTCTGTTTTGGGCCATACTCAGTAATAAAGTGAAATTTTGCCTTTAGTTGTCTAGAGAAGGCACCATGCATTAAGAGAGTTGTCCGATAACTTACGAAGATCAACTACAAATCTTCCCGTAATCGACCTGTTGGCCACCCCTGCTCTATAGCATATAATCCATGCTGAGGAGGGATTTTGAGTGGGCTTTTCATTTAAGATGTTTTTAGTTTTCTGCCTTGTAATTATTTCTAGTGCTTTGGATGTTGTGGCTTGGTTCAATGTATTCAATGATCTAATAATTTTAGCTCTGTTCCAGCTTATCTGTAGATCATTAGAGTATGCCTCTATTGACAATGTGTCGTAAGTTTTCTATTACGAATGTCCTTTTTATGTTTGTTTAATCTTTTTGTAAGGGTCTGTTTGGTTATACCAATGTATGCCGATTTATGGTTGGTTCTAGAATTTTCCACAAGTATTTTATATACACCATTTCTCTGAAAATCATTTAAGGGTCCTTATCATTTCTTACTAGATTGAAAATAGTCTGCCCTCTTTTCATAGCAATCTTCTTATTACGCTTCTTAGCTAATTTATTAGCGAAATTAAACTTACTCAAATTATAGGGCATAGGTAAGTAACATCTGCTTGAGTTCATAGAATGGCTTGTTCACGTTAATTGGTCCTGGTGTTTATCAGACTTCTTTTAACAGAATTGAAAATGTCTTATAAAAATGGTCTCTTATGACCATGATCAATTCCTGCTCTATTAATGTACTCTAATTCTTCATGGAGATCTGATAATTCTGTGCAATACATTAGTGCCCCTCTATAAAAATATCTAAAAGCCACTTTTTTGTAAGAGATTGGATCATGGGACCAGTTGGGGATCAGAATTGGTTGGTAAGAGGGCTTTCAATAAACTTTTGTCTAGAACTTGCACTTGTTGGTAGAAATCAATATAACTAAAAATTGTATACTATGTTGGCTTTGCTGCTCCAGTCTTAATGAAAGTCAGTATGTTTATACTGTAAAAGAATCAGCAAATTCTGTTAGTTTCGATTTTTTATTATTATTATTTTTTATTTCTATTTGTAACCATAGCAACTTAGTACCATTCTATTTTGTTTAAATTTTTAAAATTTTGTTACGATATTCTGTTCTATGTATAACCAGAAGATGGCTGCATGCTGAAAACATTTGTTTAGCTTTATTAAAATATTCTTCACTGTTAAAAGTGCTTGTTTTGGGATTATTTAATTGATTTAACTTAGTAGAAACAGTTTATAGTACATTGTATTTCATCAGATGAAAGGAGTTTTTGTTACAAATCCGGTCATACTGTATTTTATAGCTATCTATGTAGTTTGAAATACTTTTTATGAATTTTTTACATTTATTTATTGCAATTAAGATTCATATTTTCAGTTTTTTTTTGATACTTCATGTTTAAAAAAATCTCATAAACCTGAGAACTTATAAACTGAGAACTACCTGTATTTTGTAAAAATTTATAGCATATAAAAAGTGTTTTAAGTAGAATTAAAAGGATTTTATTTAAGCAAAATAAAGGCATGAAAGTTATGTGATTTTATGAATAGTGTAAAATGTAAAATAAATTTTCCTTCTAATTCTAATATAGTCTAATGAAAAACCTAGAAAAACAATAAAAAGAAATTAAATATTTATTTTACAATAGTAAACAAATCAACAACTTGAAATAGTGATGCAATGTACACTAGAGTTATTGCAATTATTATTAATTATTTTAAAATAAAAAGCAGCAATTTAGGTAATTATTCATATAATCAATCATAAAGGTTTAGAAAATCTAAGATACATGATAAAATTAAAAAAAAAAAAAGAAAAAATTAATATAGGAGTCTAACACACACGTAAAAATTAAAAAATAAATAAATTAATAGCAATACCTTCCACATATCAATTGTTTTACAAGAATAATTTTTTTGACCCAATAATGAAATAATTTCTTCATCTAATTCATAAAGAAAAGGAAACACATATTGTATAAAAGAATGAGGTAAATTTCTAATTGTAATGTGACCTTCTTTAAAAGCCTTTGATAAATTAACGAGAGAAAATTCATTGTTATATCCACTTATTGAATGAATATGTTGATTTTGAATAAACTTGAATACTTGGTAATTCAAAAAGATCAAAAATCTGAAAATTATAATTAGCAAAAATTAATTGTGTGTCTTTAAATTTATTATATATATCAAGTTGAATATCTTACCTGTTTGCACAAGAATAATATTTTATAATTAAATCTGGATGTTCTTTTGATGAAACTAAAAAATTTTTATGCAATGAAGGATTCCATCTCATATCCAGTAACATGTCATCATCAATAAAATTATTTAATTGCTTTTCTAAAATAAATAAAAAAATATTTTTATTAACATCAAAAATTTAAACAATATAATATTTTGAATTTATATTTTATTTCTTTTATTTATTTATTAAAATTATAAAATACTTTTAATTTAGATAAAATTACAATATTTATAAATTATAAAATGTTAATTACAGTATAATCCTAATCAAGCCAAACTTCCCCTAGCAGTTTATTTTTGAACAACTGCCAAATTAAATTAATTTGTCAGTTATTCAAAAATTAACTGCTAGGGGAAGTTTGGCTTGATTAGAATTATTTGGATTGCATAAATCCCCTTAGTAAATATTGATTTATGATTGGTTAATTACAGTATATTATGTTTATAACTTCAAATTATAATATATTCAAAACTGAGAAAAAGTGAATTATTTTGCCCTAAGATTTTTCACCATATCAATAACAATGGGAATTTATATGGAAAATATCAAATCATTTTTAGGCATGTTCTCAAAAAAATATTTTGTAAAATGCATCAGCTTCATATTTGTCATCATGCTTTTCATACATGGAACATCTTAATTCTTACTAAATTTTTATCAAAATATTATAGTAGCATTTATTTCAGTATCAAAATATATAATGAATCAAACCCAAACTTTTCCTTTATTTCTACTTATTATATTTATTTATTGGATATTTGGTTTAGTCATGGATAAAGTTACTCACACATTTGATTCAATCTGCCAAAAATGGCAATAAGAAACAAAATGGTTTCAATTTTGAGAATGAGTATCATGATGTCATTCAATATGAATAACTGCCAAAATGAGATCTCATAATAAAGTTAAAGAATTATTTCTTTTCAACAGAATTACAAACATTATAGATATAATTTTAAATTATTATTGTAAAGATGAATGATGAGATTGTTGGTAGTATTCGATGAATAGAAAAATAGAAATGATCTGATAGCTTTCTAAAAACAAGCTTGAGTGCGAGCGTACCATGTAAGTAGCTTATAAGGAGATACCTAACTTTGATGAAATTTGGGTAATTGAATCAGAAGTGACATTAGGATTAGTGATATTATCTAATTGTCAATCAACCAATTATTTTCTTGTAGTACGAGTGGAGGTTTAGAAGTTTAATTAATTTAAGATTTCTTTTGATATTTGATTTATTGATTAATAAATTTATTGTTATTTTTGAATCTTTGTTTGATAATTAACCAAGTTATTTTTATTAACTTGTTGTGCTTTATTATTATTTCAATAAAGCTTATTAACACTTTTGTGTTTTTTTTTTAATTTAATAAACTATTTTTATTGCTTAACTTACATTTTTGATAGTTATTCAATTTATAAGTGCACTGACTTTTTTATCAGTTTGATTCTAATGCATGTTTATGATTTCATTAACAATTGTGAAGTTCCAGATATTTATTGTCTTTAATGTTAAAATAGTTATAATTTTGGAAATTATTTTTCTGATAGAAGGCCTGAGCAGGCAGAGGAACAGCCTCTGCAACTATTGCAGAGTTATAGTCTATTAGATCGTGTAACAACATTTTTGTTCCTAGATAGTAAGTGTTATTTTCTGATTACTTATACCCAAAAAAATATATAGAAAATCGCTATTATTCTCCACAAAATTTGCTTTTGTGCCCAGGAAAATGATATTTTGATCTCCAACAGGAATGCCAAAATATGACTTGTAGGTCTCACAATTTTATTAGATTATTGCATGAAGTATTTTTTTGCTTATCTTGAAAAATTAATTGCAGATAGCAAAAATGTATCTACCTGGAAGCGTGCAGCAGTTTGATGCCATTTTTCTGTTCAGTTACTATTATTATATTACTATTTATTATTATTATTGAAAAGTTCTAGAAGGATCTGCAGAGTTCTAGAATGTTTTAGAAGTTATTCCAAGTTTACACACATTGAATAATCTGGAATATTGTATGAAATAGGCAAATTTCAAAATATCACTGTCCTGGTTACAAAAGCATAGTTTGTGGGGAATAATAGTAATTTTCTATACATTTAATGCATAAGCAATTAGAAAATAACAGTTACTATACAGGAACAAAACATTAATAAAAAAATTTGTAACACAGTATGATATGCCATGCTATTCATATGTTGAAAAAATAATAATAATGAAAATAAAATGAAATAACAAGTACA
>AYEL01088095.1:0-15784 GCA_000484575.1 Olivierus martensii
TAATAATTCTATATTAATAATTAATATTCTTTGTTAATATAAAAATCTTTTTTTCATGGTATATTAAAAATCCAAAAATAGTTTTTGGATTTCATAAATTATATATTGATACTTATAATTTGACTAAACTGATCAGTTATGAGTTGTTCTTGCTAACTTCAAAAAATATCTGAATCTATTATTATTAATGACTAGCAAATCAAAACCACACTATGTCATTTTTTTGATATTCATATAGCCTTTCTATCTAAATTAATCTCTTTAATCATTGCATACCTTTTCTTTAATAATTCTATTCAGGAAAACCAACAACAAGAAATATCTTTAATAAAATATTTTTTATACATATAACTAAAATATATCATAATTACATAATCAACATCACTATAAGAACTATTAGCCAAAACAATCGCTTTTCTACATCGACTTAAATGTAACGAAAATAATAAAAGAAAAAGCCTTTAAGGTATTAACAATGCCATATTGGGTTTAAGGTGTTAAATATAAATAAGATAAGAGGAAAGCAGAACTTCTTGACACTTAATTTGTATTTGGTACCTAACTATAATTAAGCCCAAAAATATGCTATGCCAAATATATTACAATAAAAGTAAATAAATAAGTAATAAAAATTTATTATTATTTATTTACTTTTAAATTACTGAAAACAGTATCTTCTTTTCAGGAAAGTATACAGTTTCACCAATAATATAAATATCAAGGGAATTTCCACTTGGAGATACAAATATAAGACAGTTATTAACACAATATTTAAAGTGGAAAAAGGAACACACAATCACAGTAGCACTTTCAACTTTAATATTAATAAGTCATCATCAGCACCAATGGTGCTGATGATGACTTATTAAAGTTGAAAGCACTACTGTGATTGTGTGTTCCTTTTCCACTTTAAATATTGTGTTAGTAACTGTCTTATATACAGTTTCACTTTCATGCAATATTTAGGAATGCCTTAGAATTTTTGTTCCAACTATTACAGGACACACTGTATATTATAAAATAAGTTAAATGAATCAAAAACGGAAAAATAGAAAATTACAGATTTATTTTATAATATACAGGGATACCTGTAATAGTTGGAACAAAAATTAAACCAAAAATTTCTTGCCTCAAAATAATGAAAACATTCTTATAAACACGGGCTCAAAAATGCTGCATTTAAGAGAAATATGCACATTTATATAAGTACTATTTCTTCACAGATCATAAAAAGAAATGTATTTAATCAATGAAATAAATTTAGAAAAGCAAAATTGATATCTAAGTCCAAGATGGAACAATATAAGAAAATATTAAACTATATTTCTATTTTGTTTTAGAACTATTAATTAACCAGCCTTCAGCACTTGTTTAAGCAAAAAATTTATATTTTAATACTTGTTAAAGATCTTTCAGCTTAATAAAGCCATCCTCAGTAACTATAAGTTTAAAAGTAATTGAATAATAGAACTTGATATAAAACTTGTAGTCTCTCTCAGACCACAGTCAAACTGAGGATGACTTTATTAAGCTGAAGACTGGTTAATTAATACAGTGGGTGATCGGTTAACGAACAGTTCGGATAACGAACATTTTTTGAAAGATTTTTATGTTCGGTTAACGAACACCTCACAGAACAAACTGTGGGACTCGTGGACTGACGAAATGACAGGTCAACCTGATGGCTATGTGGTAAAGCTGTGGCTTAACATTCTGGAGGATCCGGGGATCCCACTCTTGTGGCTTACCATTCTGGAGGATCCAGGGGTCCAACTCCTCCAATTTTCAGGGAGAAATCTTGGCCCTGTCCATTGAAACCCATCCTTCAATCTTCCGGTTGACCCTATCATGGGTATTGGTCAGCTTGTGATGATGACAGCTCTATAAGTGGCTGCCGCCAGATAAAAATATTCCATGTGGATATTTTGGCTTAACTAATCTAACGGAATGACAGGCTTAGGCCTTGTGCATCAGTGGACTTATGGGTAAGGATGGAAGAACAGTAGTTTTTCTCGATTAAAATGAACTCGGAGAAAACGTAAAACAAATCAAAGTTTTATTAAAGAAGGTAAAAGAGAGATTTTACAATTTTTTGGTCTTAGAATGGCACCCATACCAGGTTGAGGTCAATAGGCTTAGGGAGATCTACCACGACAATGCTATTAATCACTTCCGAAAAATCCTGAAGGAGAGAGAAAAGCAATCGATATTGGACAGATTCTTTATCAGAAAATAAACATATAGATGAAAATGCAAGACTATGAATGTATTATTGTTATTACATATAAATAAATGTAGTAAGAAATTATATAATTTTTATTTATGTTTTTTTGGGTCTCCAGAACGAATTAATCAAATTCCCATAAAAACCTATGGTAAATCGATGATCGGTTAATGAACAATTTGGATAACAAACATTGTCTTGGAACGGATTATGTTCATTAACCGATCACCCACTGTAGTTCTAATAAAAAGTGAAAGTATATAGTGCATATTTTGCAATTTTGTTTTTAAATTTATTTCATTGATTAAGCAACTTTCCTTTGCAATCTTATAAATGTGCATATTTCTCTTAAATGTGACATTTTTACACCTTGATTTATAAGAATTTTGATATAAAAAATTTATGGTTCAATTTGTTCTAACAATTACATGACATACTGTATATTTATTTATTAAATTAAAATAAGTAAATTTGAGAAATAAAATCTTTTATATTTTCCAAATTTGTGAAAAAAAATTTTTATATTAGACTAAAAGAAATGGGTAATATTTTTTTGAGACTGACAAAGCAAATTAAGCATTTAAAATTATTGAAATGCATTTTTCGATTTGTAAACTTTATTTAATGATGTCCTTCCTATGGAAGGTTACCTTACTCCTATGTTATATCATGCTAAACATTACTTATGTTATATGGCATTGTTCTTAGTTTATTCAATATTTTATTTATTATTTAAATTTTCTTTACCATAACTTGCATATATAATTTGAATCAAGTTTTACTTTCTTTTTTCTACTATTGATTTTTTTACTCAAAATTAATTTTAGAGCCCAGGCTAATTGTTATTACCTTAAATGTCTTGAATATGCTTTTTATTCTCTTTTAGTAATCATCTATTGATCTATATGTGAGTATGTGTAATAAATCTCTTTTATATACTAAATAGATTTTGGTTTTCCCAAATTAATTTGTTATTGATAAAATTGGCTTTGTATTATTTAATCATTTCTCTTCCTTTCTTCTTGTCAATCTTTGAATTAATTTTGATCTTACTTTTCATTTTATTTTGGCTTCCCTTTTATAGATATTTGTCAAAAAGATTAAATGAAAGTAATGATATAGATTTTGCTACAAGTTCAAATCCAACTACTCATAAATAACTTATGACTATAAGTATTCCACAGACATGATTATAAATCATTTGAAGAATATTTTTTGTATTGTAGTAGACTCAACTATGATAAAGGAAAAAATACTTAATGACAAAATGATATTATATATAAATATTTAACTTTTTAATGATAACATAAAAGAATACTTTAAATAAAATGATTTGGTATATAGTGCAAATAATGCATCAGATTGTTTGACTGTTAATCATATGTTATAATTTTCATATAGCTGTTCTTTCAAAAAGTATATTTCATTCAAGGTAAGGTTTTACATAATTACTAGAAATTATAGCAAACTTAACAATTAGGTATTGATTAATCTGTAAGTAGTCACATATTTATCTGCAGAGAAACTATAATTCATGGACTGTAGAATCTAAAACTTATTTATAATTTGTGGGTCTTTGTTAATATAAATTCTCCAAATGTATAAAAGCTTAATTTCTTTCAAGTGTTTTTTTTCTAACAAAAAAATATCATTATTCCATAATAAATTATTGATTTTTAATGAATTTTTTATACAGACTGACATCTTTTATCAAAAGTATATAAACAAACAAGAGTATTGTATTTCCTATATTTAGGGTTGCAGAGTTGGATGGAAAATGATCCAACTCAGATTCCATCTTAAAAAAAAAAAAAAAAAATCAGATTCCATCTCCCTAAAATTTGTAAGGTCACTCCGACTCCTGACAGTTTAAAATTCCGACTCCAACTATGCAACTCTGCCTAAATTTGTAAATATTTTCCTAATGTCAAAATAATTTACAGTTCCTATTTTATTTGTAAACGGATGGATGTTAAAACCAGGAATGATCCAAAGTCATTTGGAGATGTGTATCAATGGGAGGGGCAACCAAGCAAGAGCAATAGACATGATTTTAAAAAAGTTATGTCTATTGCTCTTCTTTTTTTTTTATAAGTTATGTCTTATCCAAGTTGAAATAAAATATTGCAACTTGGATAAGAAAAAAAAAAATTATTTTTGGATGGAAAATGCTGCAATTCAAACATGAAAAAATATTGGCAAATATGCCAAAATTAAAACATAAAATTTAGAAGCTATGCAAGTTGAAATAAGATCTCAACTTGGATAGCTTCTAAATTTTATGTTTTAATTTTGGCATATTTGCCAATATTTTTTCATGTTTGAATTACAGCATTTTTCATCCAAAAATAATTTTTTTTCAAGATTTTTTTTAATCTAATATGTAATATGCAAATTATGGGTGATATCCTGATTAAAAAATTCTGTATCTTTATAATTAATGATAACAAAATAATTTAATTTTTGTCTTATAAAGAAAGGGTAAATGCACAATAATCATTACATATTATGATAATGGGGCCAGAATATATGACATGCACATATATCATTTCTGGTTATAACAATAATTTATTTTAAGATTATATAGTTAATTGTTAAATGATATCAACAACTTTTTAAAGAAATTATTTCAAAATTTATTACTATATATAAAATATGCAGGAATATCTTAATTATTATTTAAAATTTAATAAATACAGTCAATTCTCGTTATTTGCGTATTCTGTATTTGCGGATTGAACTATTCGCGAAAATTTATTTGTAACCACAAAATTGTTATTCGCGGACTCCTGCTGAGTGGCGAAAATACTGTTACCAATGTACATCCTTTCTCTTTCTTTCTGGAGAGGGAGAAAGGAAGTTGTTTATTACAAAATGTAATCTATGAATCAGTTTTCCAAAAAATTTCTCATTACCTATCCTTGCTCATTCACAGACTGCAGGTAGGTCCAAAACCTGTTCATATCGCCCACAGGTCCCATAGAAGAATGTGACCCTATGCTTGAATGCAGCCTAAAATTTAGGCACCTAACTACTGCGCATTTGCTCCTTACTCCGAAATTTTAGATCTGAGGCAAAAAGCGATGCAGACAAGGCTGATGCAGTTTTTCAATGCAGTTCAGAAAGACAATATGTCAGCTGTCACATCAAACATCTTGCCACATCAAAAAACTATCAATCAAAAATAAGATTTTATTTACTACATAATTAATGTTTTGAAAAATTAAATAAAGATTACTGTAATTATAATACTGTATATAGTACTATACACTGCATATACTGCAATTATTTATAAGTAATGTAATACAAATTAAATAAGGTGTCTGTAAACAGAAAAACACACATAAACCAAGTATGAAAATGTTGGGAAGAAGGGTTCACAGGAACCTAACTCTATATTTCCCATAGGCATTATGGTTCACTATTCGCTAATTCAGTATTCGCGAAGAATTTATAGAACGTCGCGAATAGCGAGAACCGACTGTAGCTTAAATAGAAATCCAAAATCAGATAAATAATATATTAAAGACTATGTGACCACTTAAAGGTTTGAAAGAAGAATTTTGTTAAAAGCTTTTTTATGTAAATATAATTAATAAGTTAAATTTGTTTACCTACATCACAAAGCAATTTGAAAGGCATGACTGCAATGCCACAAAGTAATGAGCTATATTTAGAAATGATTAATTATCATTTTTATTGTGCTTTTCAGGAGTGATCACATTTGGAATATCAAAAAGTAGGTATTTTTTTCTTCCTTGGTTGATTTTCATCCAATGCAAATGGTATAACAAATATATAAGCCTTATTTCGAAGTGGAAAAAAGAGATATAATTTATTATGGAAGTACTTTTGACTTCATTAAGTCATTGTCAGCCATACATAAAATACACGTGGTATTCGAATTATAAATTTTATGTATGGCTTACGATGACTTAATGAAGTCGAAAGTACTTCCATAATAAATTATATCTCTTTCTTCCACTTCAAAATAAGGCTTATATATTTGTTATACCATTTGCATTGGATGAAAATCAACCAAGGAAGAAAAAAATACCTACTTTTTGATATTCCAAATGTGATCACTCCTGAAAAGCACAATAAAAATGATAATTAATCAATTTTTGAGAAGGATTTTCAAAAATTAGAAAAATTAGAATTTTTCTAAATTTTTTGTAAAATTCTTTAATATTGGAATTTTAATCTTTTTTTGTATCATGATTCAGAATTACATAACTACTTGAAAAAACAGCACTAGATTGCAGTTCAGCATAAAATAACTAAACATAAACTACTTTTTTTTCAAGTAGTTACGTAAATATTCTATGCAGTTTTGGTTTATTATTTATTAATTAATGATTCAGAATCCCAAATTTGACCACTACTGGGATTTTAAATATAATTACTTAGACTTCTTGATTATTATTAATTAAAATAAAAGACTAATAAAGTTTATTATTATTTTAAATAACTTTTAAAATTATTTACCAGAATGGAATTTTATAATAAATTTAATTTAGTACAATATTTTACATACTAACCTGAATTAGAAAAACTACATATACAACTGTGCAATTCCTGTGTTATTGGCAATTCAAAAGCATCAAACAGATATTTTAAAATCAGAGTAAGACAATTAGAAACATCTTGGAATTTTTCAGATTTATTTTTCAGCAGAAAAATCTGTTGACAAATCCAAAGTTTTCTGTATTTCCAATCACTTGAGGTAGCTGTTTCTATAAATATTTTTGCAATACAACTTATCAAATAGATTTGATTTTCTGTTGATACAGTAGGTAATAATAAACTTGCTGTTAAAGGAATCTTATTTTTTAATTGATCTTTAAAAAATTCATTTGTTTCCCTATTAAAATATTAAAAAGATAAATTTTTATTAAATATTTCAAAGATATTGGGCATTAATAAAAATTATAATTTATAAAATTTTTAATTCATAACAAATATAATTATCAATATGTAAGAAAACAAACAACAATCAAAGCATTACTATTGAGTTTTTCAAATACAAATTTTTTATTTTTAAAACCTTTTCAATTATTTGAAGCAATTTTTTTAAGCATTTTTCAATTATTATAAATATTACAGTTCAGTTATTAAAAATAAAAATAATGCAGATAATAATATTAAAACTTTGTTAATTATGTATATTTTAAATTATTTCTTTCATTTCTCTCATTTTTTTTTAATAATCTTTTATTTCATACTTAAGTAGCTTTGATAAAATAAACAATAAGCCAAATAAGTAAAATAATGATTTATCTTACTTATTTGGCTTATTGTTTACTTTTATGTAATATCTAAAATAAGAAGTATTTCAGTATGACATTCTTTATAAAAATGAGAGGTTTATTGAAAAAATTTAATGCAGGAACAAAAAATTAAGAATAGTTTTGATATTTTGTGTAAAGATGAGAACATATCCAACAATTTACAATCTATTTACAAAATTCTCATAAAAATAGTAACAATCAGAGATTAGTATTTATTAGCATTGTACAAGAGATATCCAAAATAATGAATTAAATCCATAAAGCAGATATTAAATAGGATAGGTAAACTTTATAATACACAATAGTATGGTATAAAGTTAATAGAAAAAGCAAATAGTCACAATTTTGATAATGATTGAGAAAATTTTATAGTAGTTATAAAGAATACGAGAAAATATATTGTCATCAGTGAAAACAGTCCATTTACAGTGAATAATTCTAAGATAACTAACAATCTAGTTAATGATAGGGATTCATACATTATCACTAGCTAGAAAATTACTCATCAATGGAAGCAGAAAAAAATATGAGTTTATTTAAGTGTTAATTCTCATTGTAATATATAAAGTGTTAGGATATGCTTATAATATCATAAAATCTGAAAGAAGTATCTGTATATTTATATCTATAGGTTTTTATTTTAAAGTATGTTTATGAAACAGTCATATTTCTTTTTCTTAACTATAAGACAGTTCAACTATGATGTGTCCATTATATTTATTTCAAATGCTTTAAGAGGTTCAATGAAGATGGTTATTTTACATGAAGGCACATCTACTAAGGTTACAAGATGCAGCAAATTGGCATACAAGATTGCAATATTTAAAATCAGGGGTGGCTTTTGCATAGTCATTGCAGAACTACAGCACACCCAATTTTTCTTGATATTTAAATATATTTATTAATTTATTTATATTTGCTTGAAATATTTAATTTTATCATCAACAATCCTATACAATTATCTTATTTTGTATAAAAAACATTATTTTTGTAAGTATTAAAATCTATCTTGTAGCACTTAGAAGAACGAAGGACGCTATCGGCAGATTGTTTATCACAATGCCATATTGCTATTCATATAAGCATATGCATGTCATAGTGCATGGATGTGAGCTATAAGCATAATGCGGCACTATCTGTTGTGGAATTCCACTGTTGTTTATATGCAGGTTGTGCCAGTAGTAGCATGTTGGTAGTGCTTATCGGGTTTGCTCTGTCTCTTTAAATATTTGAACATTACAATTAAAGACATAACTAGTATATCTATAAATAAGCCTTATTCAAAGTGGAAAAAGATAATATACTAATTATATAAGTGGAAGTTTATTTATGCAATAATAAAGACATAACATTTTGAATTATAACAAACTGCATAATTTTAACAATAATAAATAATATTTTTTAATTTTTATTTTAATTTTTACCATAATTTTGCTATTTTATCCAAATACATATACACTATATTTACAGTGTGTATGCATATTTCAAAAGTTGCAGCATCCCACGATTTCAAGTCTCAAGCTGCCACTGTTCAAAATAAACAATAATTCTAAATAAATCTAATGGTTTTATGATTCTGCAAAGCCAGAATCTGGATTGGCCAGGTCTTCCAACTTTCAAAAAATAAATTCTGAAAATAAATTAACATCTAAACACTATATGACAAAATGAACAACTGGAACTTCATGATTGTTAAAAGTAATGAACAAGTATTAGAACTGAAAACAAAAAGACATTAGTGCACTTATAACTAGGAAATTAGGAAATTGAATAAATTCCATAAACAAATAAAATTAAATAATAATAAATAATTTATTGAGACCAAAAACACTTACAAAGTATTAAAAAGTGTTATCAAAACAATGATAAAGCAAAAAACAATTTAATAATAAAACTTCTTTAATTATCAATCCAAAGATCTAAAACAATAATAAATTTATAAATCAGAATAAATAACTTTAAATAATATCATATTTTAATACCTCCACATTCCAATACAAAAAAAAAAAAAAAAAGTCATCAATGTTATGAGATAATTGAGAATCACTAGTATATTGTATTGTTCTGCACTATACATCACTGCTCTAGTAGCAAAACTTCCTTTTATAGCAAGTTTTACAAGTCCCATGCTTGGCTCTTTTACATACATTCAAGGGCCGAGAGGAATTCAGAGATCAAGGGCCGAGAGGAATGTCAGTGTTAAGAAGGAAAGACACTACCAAATCTTATCATGAAAATTTTTATATATTTATTAACAAGCAACTAAATATAATGCATTGCCCATAGAAATTGATGATGTAATGTACCTATCTTGGATGTATGTGAGTGTGGTGGAAGTCACTTATATGAGGAGAGGAGAGAATATTTGTCCTGATGTCTTCTTCAGGAGGGTGGATTTTGGCTTTTCTTTTCAGTCTAAGCAAAATCTAGGTTTGGCAGGTTGGCAGAGATGATGTAGTTTGTTCTTTTCTACTTTGTCTTTTTCCCCTTTGTTCACATTCTAATTTATTTTGTTTCCCTTTTTAATTCTATTTTCTTTTTCAACTGTAACTGCATTCATTTTATATTCTCTCCCCTTGACTCAACTTCCCCTTCTATTTTTGTTTCTTCTAATCTTATGACATCAGTTTGTGGAGGTTAACTTCCATTCCCATAGATTTTATTCAATGATTAATATCAGTTTCCTTTAGCTTTGATTTTACAATTTTCTGATATTTTACAATTTAATCTAAATGATATTTAATTTTATATAATTTTTGCAATATGATGATATAGTTTTGCAATTACACATCTAATATAATTTCATATACTAATAATTGTGAATTCATATATGAAAGTAACAATTATATATTAATTTATAAATATATAATAATTGATGGAATAAACTCATAAAAAATATTAAATACATCATGAAAAGAAGTTCAAGAATGGAATCTAGAATTTGACATGTACAGTTTGTTTAATAAAAGTGTAGACAATATTGGAAATGGTTTGGCTTTTGTGCAATACACAAAAACAGATGGATTCATAAGCTCAGGAGTTAATTGTCATTCAATGCAAATCAGTAAAGTCCATGTAGTAAGATGCTACATTGGGGGAAGGAATGTATACTAGATTGGCTTTAGATTTCTCAGTCTAAAAGACTATTTCGTTTATATCATTAACTTTTAAGCTTTATTAATACATTAGGTAGCTTAACAAATAATAATAAAATTATTTAGATCCATAAAATTACTGGCATTAACTGAATTATCAAACAATAAGAAGGGTTCTTCAAGTGAGCTGAGATAAGTTAGCATTCAAACATGCCACCTGCCACATCTAAAATCATTAGAGAATTAATCCTTCATCACAGGGAAAATGGGATATTTATTTTATTCAAATTTTATCTATTATATAATATGCATATAGTAAGAAACACATCTGAAAATTAACTAACGTTAAATATTCAAGAGTTTAAACTTCTTATTTTATAAGTAAATTTTCAAATAAAATTTACTGCTTATAAGATGAACTTAATCATTAATTAATATAAAAAAATCACTTTTGTGAAGAATTACTTCATGAATACGGAATTATTATTTAATAGTAGGTAACCTATAAGCATTTTATTTAATTAGAAAATATTAATAAAAGTTAACCTTAATTAGATTAATACAATTTTCTAAATTATAAGGAGGTTTTTTTCATGTTTTATAAAAATTAAAGTGATCAAAAAATACAGCAACAAATGTGTCAGGAATTAATCATGTCACCTACGTCATCGAAATTCTCCCCCTCTAAGCAATCTACCACACCCATTTATACGGCAACAAGAACAGTCCATTTCATTACAGGCAGCCTTTGCTGTGAATTTCCAGACATTGTAAGTGATCTACTTCCTGTCATTGCTGTTCCTACAGACTGTGTCTACACCTTTATTAAATGGACTGTACATTCAATACTTTTAAATTTATAAAATATATTATTTGACATTATTAGTATGTTTATAAGCAAAAATATCAATTCAGATGTAGTTATCATTGTCTCTCTAACAGATGTAATAAAAATTGCTTCTGTGAGCTTATTTACTAACAAATTTGCCTAATTTCAACACTGAAGAATAGCATCTCAAATTAATAGAAACATTATTAGAAAAATTTCAGAATTTACATATTTTGTCAATATAATTTACTAATTATTTAAATTAGCAAAAGACTGAATATTTACTAATTTATAAAAAAAAATCTGTTTGGATGTAAAACTTTGTTGAAGAGAAGAGGACAAATCTAGATAAAAGAAAAAATATGGCAAGCTTATTAAAAATTCATCAATTTACATTTATAGTTATGTAAATTAAAATTGATGAATTTTAAAATTTTTCTAAATTTAAGCACCAACATGTGATCTTTTTTCAGTAAATTCAGGAAACAAAAGGAGGAATAAATATCCAATAATGGATAAAACAGAAATGTTTCTGATGATGAACTGTAAATTTAAATTGTTTCCATGCCAATCAAAACTACTAGATGAGAAAGGCATTTCACTGAGATTATATGAATGTCCAACTATACAATCATCATCCTATATTACTCTGTTCTACTTGTAGATGTCAAGGAAACGAGGATAAATCCAGATAAAATAGGAAATATGGCAAGCTTATTAAAAATTTACCAATTTAAATTTATGTAATTTTAAATATAATATGTTGTCACAGATATGCGCATAAATATTTTTTATGGTAAAAGTAATGATACAAAATAATTAAAAACAAGTATTATATTGGCAACAAAAGTTAGATTGAAAAATATATTTTTCATTCTAAGTTAATTTAGTTTGTATTTAATTTAGCTTATATATTTATTAAATAAAAAAATATATCCTTTCATTTTAGAAATTATTTATTATAATATAATATAGGCATAAATCAAAAATTTGTAAGTTTAATTTTATATAATTTTATTCATATCAATAACAATTTAACAGAACTGAAAACAATATTTAAGTAACCAAAAACATTATCCAATAATAGTGAAAGATAAGTAAATAGTGTGTTATTGCAAAACATATAACTTTTAATCCTTTGTTGAATTGAGGAGAAAATAAATAAAATAATGATCTAATACTCACAGACAAGAATATTTATTAAAATAATTTATTATAATAAAAAGTATTTATGGAAAATGTTAATGGAGGACTAAATGTATTTCAGAGGATCCCTCTTCAATAGTCCTCCATTGTACAATAGGAGAGACTGAAATTGAATAATTTAAACTTTACTGTTTGCATAATACTTGTTCTTTGCTATTTACTTTCAGTTACACAGACTTTATATTTAACTTTTGATGACAACAGTTTTAAAGTATTATTGTATTATTATAATCTGAACTAAAACAAGAAGAAAGACATTATTTCAAAATTAATACTATAAAAAATATAATTAGCAGATCAAATTTGACATCACATTTATCAATAAATACATGATGTAAATTTTCAAATTAAATAATTAAAATATTAAGTTCATTGTAACTATATAAAAATAAATTGTTTTCAGCATTTCATATTCAAATTTAATCAATCATGATTAAATCTAAAAAATAGTAAAGATATTTATTATATTTCTTTGCATCTCTCTGCTTCTGCACTACTATAAAATAATGAATTCAAAACTAAAAAAGTAATTTCTGCAGTCTTGTGCTAGTTTTGAATTCACTGTATTTATTATTTTAATGCATCATAAATATGAATTATAATTAATAATATAATATATGTAAAATATATATTAATGCTAATTTAATACATACATTTTATCAAGATTTTCAATGCTGTATAGAAGGCAGCGGCATAAAACACCATCTTGTTTCAAGCGAGCTATGATAGGATCCATCTGAAATTCTAAGACTGAAGGTAATAAAGATGGGAGAGAGACACTATCAAGTTCTGTGCAATATTGAAATTCAGTAATTTCAGAAATTAGTTCTTTGAAACAAGCTTCAATTTTCTATTAAAGATAAAAATAAATTATTTGAAGATATAATAAATATAGAATAGAATTTTAAAATATTTTTTCTGCTATATCATAATAGATTGATTATTAGACAATCCATGTTTTTGATTTTTTAAATTTATTTAATATTTTTTCTGCTATATCATAATAGATTGATTATTAGACAATCCATGTTTTTGATTTTTTAAATTTATTTAATTTGTTTTTTGTTTGTAATTATAGAATATATTTTATATAAAAATTTCTAGAGTTTATAAAAGCATTGAATTACATAAAATAAAAATGTTTGGAACTTTTGTCAATTAGAACAACAATTCCATAAGTTTACTATAAAGTGAAAACAATAAATAATTCAATAAAATATTTTTGGTTATTACCACTTTGCCATCTTCAGTATATCATCTTGCTTCAAATATATTTAAGTTACACTTGGAAAATGGTATAGAACAGTGCTCGGCAACCAATGGTCTGCAAAAAAAATTTTGCTGGTTCTCATAAAATTTCAAGCAAGATAGGTTAACAGGAAGTCATTTTTTGAGTGCTTCAAGATGTTTACGAACATGTTTAAAATTTCTTTAGATTTTTTTTTCCCAAGTCTAATGTAATATTTGTGTTCAAAATTTCTATTATTAAGAATAATGTATTATTTTACGAATACTGATATTACACTCATTTCATTATATTATATTCATTATAAGATTTATTTTTTATTTGTAATAATTAAACTATACTTTTATTGTATTTACTTGTAATAAATGTATTTCAAATTAATAAAATGGAGGTTTTCCATCATTTTCTTATGAATTTGTTCATCTTTTTAAAAAATTCATGTTAGTGGTCTGCTGAATTTAAAATCATAAATTTAGTGGTCCATGAGGTCCGAAAGGTTGCCAACCACTGGTATAGAATCAACATATAAAACTTATCAAGGAAAAAGAAGACAACAGTACTGTGTTTAAATTAATTTTTAAAAATCAGTTGAATCTTATATATCCAATTTAGTAATAGAAGTTTTTGTTAATTTAAATATTGATTCTATTTCATTTAGCTTAAGCATAATTATATATATATTTGAGAAGCAAGTTAGTATACTGAAGATAGGAAAATGATAGCAGCCAAAAATATTTTATTGAATGATTTACTGTTAATTTTTTTCAATATAATGTTGACTTATAGAAAAATATTAATTGTTTTATAAAATTTTGAATATTCCTAGTGGTTACACTTTTATGCTTTTTCTAATAGACATATATTTCAATATATGTCTATTAGAAAAAGAAAAAAGAAATTTTAGAATTTAAAATTTCTTTGATATTTCCTTATTATAAAAAAATTCTTCTATGAAATTTCAAATAATGGAAAATTTTTTCTGTTTTCTAATAGAGAAAAAATTTTCCATTATTTGAAATCCCACAGAAACATTATTTATATAACAAATTAAAAAACATGAAATCAAAGCGTAAAGATGGAATGCAAGGTATTACATTATCTTGCAAAATTAATTGCAAGGTATACTTGTATATATAAATTTTTATATGATTACAAATCCAGTGATAATGAATTTTATACTAGTATATAAATTCCCATATTATTTGAATCCATAAATGAAATTCCACTGTAAAATGACAAGATATTTATAACAAGAAATAATAACAAATACTATAACAGATCTTCTACTTATAACAGACATGATTCAAAATTAAATAATCTTATGTATACAATGATTCTATACAAGCCAAACTTCCCCCAGCGGTTATTTTTTGTATCCAATGATGTATAGAATCATTGGAATTGCGTAAATCCCCTAGATGAATGAAGATTAAGATCTTATGTATACAAACAGTCCTATAGTAATGAACTTAATATATTCTTGATGATCATTTCTAAATCAAAATTTATTCATAAATATAAAAATGATTTGATAGTGAATTTTTTCCTAACTTCTCTTCAACTCCATAATATCATGTATTCCAACATCCAGAAGAAAGCATTCTCAATCCAAGCATGTTAGATTACAATACATAGCTGTAATATATAATATATATTATTGATCATATAATTAGGACTGCCTTATATTCAATTTTTTGAAATAAATGATTAAAAGATATTTTTGATAGAAGCATTTACACTTTTTAAAATACAGTGCTAAGATATTAAATGCAACTTAATTATGAAACATTTTCTTCTAGATTATTTTATCATCATAATTAAAAATATAATTTTTGAATTTTAAAAAATTTGAAAATATAGTGATGCCTCGCAATACGACATTTGAGTTTTGCA
>AYEL01088097.1:0-15303 GCA_000484575.1 Olivierus martensii
CGGGCTTTTGCTTTACGCTCTATGTATGCGCATAGTATTACGATCGTTGATTACAATTTATTCGGTAGCTTATTATGTATATTAGTACCTATTTAAGTAAATAAAAATGTTTCTTATTTTTTAATACTTATTATAAAATCATTTTTATTTTTTCCAATTTTAAAATCCTACTGCGACTTAAATTCGAAGTAATACGGTATATGAAAACAATACATAAATTGTAAATTAGCGCTAATTAAGTTTCAGAGTTCAAGCTAACGAAAGCCGACGTCTACGTTAAATAGATTTAACTGTTCCGCGTTAAAATCGAGGTTATTTGGGATTAATTGTTTGGGCTTTAGAGATATTTTTCAGGGTGAGTTGGGGCCCCAAGAAGGTCTGGGCCCCCCGCACCGCGGGGTCTGCTGACCATCAGCTACGCCACTGCATATCGGCGTTTGTGACTCATCAGCCAGCGGTGGCGCGGCTCAAGTGGGAATCCGCCTTTACGGGACCTATCGAAGTTGTTAGAATAGAGAGTTTCCGCGCAACTGCGACTCAGTTCCGATCGTTAAAAAAACGAAAAAATCGTATCGTTTCTGAAAGTTATCGGTAGTCGCTTCCGCAACTTTAGGTTAGTTCTATTTTTCGACCCAAAAAACAAATTATTTCATCATTTTTATATTAATTCCTTATATTTAATCGCGCGAAATATTCCTGAAATTATCCACAGTAATACACAATGAACGATATTCGATCGGATTATGTCGTGTGGCGGAGTACCGCCGTTAGTGTCTTAGTCCGCGCTCTCTAGGTCGAATGACCAGTCTATGACGAAGGAAACGTCATAGCCTACGAAGAATATACTGTAAAGTTAATGAACTTACCGTCTTAAATTGGCAGTATCTCCCTTTCTAAATAATTGAATTAAATATGTTACGCCATCTCGAACACCAGGTACGGAAAATTCCTT
The DNA here is from genome assembly GCA_000484575.1 of Olivierus martensii. Lineage (NCBI taxonomy): Eukaryota > Metazoa > Arthropoda > Arachnida > Scorpiones > Buthidae > Olivierus > Olivierus martensii. The sequence continues at coordinate 953 of AYEL01088097.1, forward strand.
TTCACTCGACTGGCACGCGTTTTCTTTCGGATATTTCCATTTGTAGAGATAAGCGAAAGGAATTTCATTCGCTACTTCATCGATTACATTAAATCTCTGACGTCGAATTTTAGTGGCATCAGATGGCGAAGACCCGATTTCCTTATTGTCCCGAAAACACAACCGTATAAAAGGTTTTTCGGTCAACGGGTACGGAAAGAAAACGTCGGAATAAACGATCTCGCACATGCGCGGACCGGTCGGAGCAGTGCGGAAACTCCCTATTATTTAAATCGTAATATTTCTGTTAATTTAATAATCGAGGAAGGTCTTTTCGGTCGGGAGAAAGTAATCATCTTTACCAAAACAAATGGCATTATATTTTTATAAAATATATTTGAACTTATCCTTATCTAAGAATGAATAATAAAATAGATCTAACCAGTGAGTGTGGAACGAGGAACAGTATAAAAATGAGAACTAATTATTCGATTAAAAATTTTTATCGTATCTGGTAACGTTGGAAAGCGTTGGCTATGACCGAAACAGATACGAAAACCGACGATATATCGCGCATGCGCGGACCGTAAACTTTATCGATAGCCATAGGAATTGAGTAGTAGCTGCGCGGAAACTCTCTATTATTATTCGTAGTTAGTGCTACGTTAATGTGGTAGATGCCAAAGCTCTAACATGAAAACGCGTAATTACGCGCGCTAACAATATTAAATATCGCTTCGCCGCCATACTTGGCGATAGAATTTGATAGCTCGCGAGTGTTTTAATCGGCCCCTTGTATTTCTTGGCGTGTTTCTGGCTCTGCCTCTATTGGTTTTCTGTCGAAATCGCCGTAGACCTTAGTATCTTAAATGACGTCGTTCGATTTAAATGTTAAGATATTTAGGCTGGTTTCCATTTAATCTCTGGCAGATTATACAAGACGTCCGAGACTTTTGTCATCGAAGAGTTGGCGGGCTGCCGATACAGCACCCAGATAAACTTTTTTATATATAAAATTGTGTATGTATGGAATTTATTGTTTGCCTTTTTTAAATAAATGCTTAATTATTATTTTTTTATTACAAAAGGACTGTACATTAAGTTTAGCTCAGTGAAACAGAAAGCGAGTGAGGAAAGAAGGCACTAGCAGAAAAGAGGGACTTAAATAAATGCTTAATTATTATTTTTTATTACAAAAGGACTGTACATTAAATTTAGCTCAGTGAAACAGAAAGCGAGTGAGGAAAGAAGGCACTAGCAGAAAAGAGGGACTTAATGTTTTATATGGCTTTTTTCTACTAAACCAAAGTGGTGCACTTTTTTTAAGTAGGGCCCGGACCACAGACTTGTCACGGGTCCGAAAATTTCTCTCGGCGGCCCTGGACCTATGAACATACGCGTACATAAATAGCTTTGTTCTGTTACGTTACGCGTATATCGAAAGTATTCCGATATAAATTGATGATGATGATGTAGGGATAATTCAAACATATTTCAAAAGTTTCGACATTAATTGATATCTAATATTTTACATCTAACACCAGAAGATAACGTCACTATTTTTGTTTTCCTCAATTATAGTGTGTTGGTCTTGCCGAGAACTCTGATTCTAGAACAGTTCTCGACCTTTTGGGTTTCGCTTACCACCCAAAGAATATCAAAATTTCTCCGTACATCACCATTTATAAAAAATTTAGAATAAAAAATATTTTAGTTTGTTGGTAACCAAAACATAATTACCGTAATAAAAGTTAAATATTAAATTTATTTAGAAACAAAATATCTATTATTATTACTAACATTTCAAAAATTATTATATAAAAACAATCAAAATACAATCGGTGATCCCGATGAACATAATCCGTTAAAAGACGATGTTCTCTACCTGAAATGTTCGTTAGTCGATTATCGATTTATCATAGGTTTTTATGGGAATTTGAATAATTCGTTCCGGAGACTCAAAAAAAAAAAAATAAATAAATAAATAAAATATATAATTTCTACGTTTATTTATATGTAATAACAATAATATGTACATACATAATCTTGCATTTTCATTTATATGTTTATTTTCCCATAAAGAATCTGTCCAATATTGATGGCTTTTTCGGAAGTGATTAATAACATGGTCGTGGTAGAGATCCCAAATCTATTGACCTCGACCTGGTATGGGTACCATTCTAAGACCAAAGATGGTAAAAACTCTCTCTCACCTCCTTTAATAAATCTTTGATTTATTTTAAGCCGTCTCCGAATTCTAGGATATGGAGTTGGACAAAATCCAAAAAAAAATTTTTTTGAAAAACAAGGAAAACTGAAATTATTTAAAAATTTGCAAAAAGAAAGCGGGAAGAGATGATAATAAAATATATAGTTTATATTTCTTTATTACTTCACATTGGTTATATTCATTGTGTACTTCTTTGAACTATGAATTTGTTTCGAGAGCTATTAAAACAGTGATCATACGCCATGTATAGTAAAAGTTGGAAAGGAAAATTCTTCCGAAACTACTTTTTTAAAATTAATTCTAATTCATATTAAAAAAATAAAAAAAGATTAACTATTTATTTATAAGTAAAAAATGGGACAATCCGGGACATTTTATTCAAAACCGGGACTGTCCCGGCTAAATCGGGACGTCTGGTCACTTTAGTCCAAGCTTTAGTGAAGTAAATGAAACTGTTTATTCAAAAATGTTTTCAGCTATAGTTTACTTTTGTATAAACCTTCATTTGTGTGTGTTATAGCTTAGACGATATAGCAAAAAAATCGATGACAGCGAGCGTAAGATAAAAAGAATAAAAATCTGTACTTACCTAGTGGCGCCGAGACGGGACAAATTTCCGCTTCCTAACAATAAGAATTTTTTTTAATTAAATAATAAGATATATAGAATTAAAATTGTAAGGTAAATAAAAATCTTTGTATTCTAAACAGTTGAAATAAGAATTAATTGTGATAGAACATTTCATTTAAACAGAGAAGGAACCGCGACAGATTTTTTAGAGAATACATTGAAATACGAAACGGAAAATTTTCTCGTAATAACCGACGTAAAAATAAAAATTTAAAAAAGTTTCTTCAAAAAAATCGATATTTTAAAGATTTTCTTCGAAATTATAATTAAAAAATAAAATTTGTCGAGCCTCAGTTTCGAATTGAGGTGGTCTCAAATTGCATTTAGTACACTTTTTAAAACAGAATTGAAAGTGAATAAAATTTTGAATAATCTATGTATAAAATATGTACGCTTTTGATATCTTAGAGGAGAAAAGAAATAAAATTTATATATCGGGGCCCCTGAAAACCCGAGCTAGTGGCCAACCCGCGATCCGTGTCCACTTTAATATCCCAAGGATTTTTAAACTGTTCCGTGTCCATGGCCAGCGATATTTAATTTGTGTGTAACATCTAGGTGGCCAGCAAACAGTGGCCTAGCCAGGGGGTCTATCGCGCCAAATTCTTATTACCAGTAAATTCTGTATAATATAAGTTATATGTTTTGCGGGTGCCACCAAAACCAGTTATGCTGGCTACGCCGTTGCCAGCAAATCGTGTTTTGATCAGAAATGAAAGATGGCTTCTACATCTACCAGCTAAAGTGAAAAACAGGGATAGATTAGTGATTTCTTTCCTTAGATTTAATTAACAATGCGAAACTGTGTCATTAATAAAGAAATTTGTGTCTGGTGCTAGCGCAGGTTTTCCTGTAATTTATCTTTTATACTGTATTGGGATAATGTTTAATCAATTAAATCAGTTTTGGCTGATATTTACATCATTCTACAAATTCTGTAGTTTATTTTATTCTATATAATTATCGTGATTGGAATGAATTATCCAAAGATTGATCTATTAAACTTAGTGAATTGTTTTTATGGTTTTATTGAAAGAATTTTATAATTTATCCTAGGTGATATTTTTATTTCAGCGAAAACATTGGATCTTAAATTCCTGAAAAATAATTTAATTTGGAATTGGAAACTCGATCCAAATCTCGAAGTTTTTCAGCAGTTTTTTGGCCAACACCATCACCAGACATACAACTGGAAACTGATTAATCATCATATTTTTAATCAAAACATAAAAAGAAAGACTGTGAGAAAGCGGGTTATTAATAAGACATTAATTTCGCAAGAATCTCCCTTTCATTTACATCTTAATCTGAAAAGAATTGGAAAATGTAATTTTTCAAGAGGAAACTGTGAACAGAATCTAAGCAATAATGGAAAACAGAAAACAAATGTTGATTATTTTAATTTACAACAAAACTGGAAAAATTCATTTTTGCACAAACCTTCTGATCAAACAGATCTTCAGTTACACGCTCTTAAACAGCCGGAAAGTCAACGAGAAAACAAGTTGCAAAAAGTTTTTCCATTTCTATTAATACAACAAAATAAATCTCAAAGAAATTCATCACATTCGATAGAGAGAGCTGAATCTGCGTCACCAATTTTAGACAACTACAATACTTTAAAAATGGCGGCGAATGATATAACTCCTCTCTTCTCAGAATCTAGAAACTATATTTCTGTTCGGAATGGATTTGTTCCAGTATCTGGTCCATTTGGAAATTCCGAATATCACAATCCTAGAAGTAGGCGGGGTTACTTATCAAAGTTGGAATCTCAGATTTCTCAAGAATACGTAGTTCATAATTATCCCAGTCAATCCAGAATGGAGACCTCATACTATAAAAGTAAATCTGGAAGAGTTGCTTTAGGAAGTGGAAATTTTGAAATTTTACGTGGAGGAACATTCTCAGAAGGAGAAGATTTTACCTATCCACAACAACAGATCAGTGATGCTTTGTTTGAGAGAGATATTTATCATAATCCAATAATGGGATTTCAAGGATTCAATCATTTCAATTCCCCTCTTCAAGGATCTTTATCCAACACATTTCATATTTCAGTTTCCCCTAGCGCTACAAGCAGTTCTTCAAATCATTTTTTTCCAACTTCAGTTGCGTTGCAAGCAGTATCTTAATGTAAAAATGTGAGACACTAAATTTATTTGGTTTGATTTCTATAACAAACATCGCATTTTTAATTGTTAAATTTGTAACAGAAATAGAAAAAAAATTAAAGTAATTAAATTATTTTATTGTTTTATTTAGTACATTTTGAGAAAGATTTTATTTTTATCTTTTCAAGTACTACGTATATACAGTACTTGAAAAGATAAAATATCAATTTCAAATGTTTTTAAAAATTCAAAATATATCGCGATAATTTCTTTCTCATTATATCAATGAAATCAACTCGCAAAGTCGCGGATTAGAACGAATGTCAATAATTCTAATTATAACTAAACCTAACGGTTAGCGATTCTGCAAGTTCCAGAGTTCTGCCTGAGCTCAGGTCTTTTTCCTAAGTTCTAACTTAATACTAATTAATTACAAAACAGTCTAACACAATGTAACGTCTAACTGACGAAACAAAACCGGAAATCGGAACTTATAACTAAAAGTGCCGAAGAAAACATCATTAACCGGGATAGCTCTTCGGGTGATTGCCAACTTCGACGGAGAAGGTGGAAGTAAGTTAACTTTTAAACTATATAATACGTTAGCATATAGGAAAATAACGATAAATAAATAATAGACTTGTGATTGCTAACGATGGAGGCGGAGAACGTGGGAAGTAAGTTAACTTTTAAACTAAATATACGTTAGCATATAGGAAAATAACGATAAATAAATAATAGAGTGCGTTTATGATGGAGAAGGTGGAAGTAAGTTAACTTTTAAACTAAAATATAATTAGGACGGAGAAGGTGCAAGTAAGTTAACTTTTAAACTAAAATATAATACGAAGGCGGAGAACGTGGGAAGTAAGTTAACTTTTAAACTAAAATATAATGCGTATATATAGGAAAATAACGATAAATAAATAATAGAGTGCATAATAAAGTAGGACGGAGACGGAGAACGTGGGAAGTTAAGTAACTTTTAAACTAAAATATAAGGAGAACATGGGAAGTAAGTTAACTTTTAAACTAAAATATAATACGTTAAAATAATAGGAAAATAATGATAAATAATAGAGTGCATAATAAAATAAAAACATAGGAAAATAACGATAAATAAATAATAGAGTGCATAATAAAATAATGGAAAATAACGATAAATAAATAAATAGAGTGCATAATAAAATAAAACTAGGACAGGTCAAAGTTAACTTCCTCAAACTCAGTCACATTTGAATGCATTCATAATTTATCTACCTGAATTTTCAACAAATAAAATGAATTACGCATTTAGAAAAACTAAAATCAATCTTTCATAATTTTTTTCTTTTTCTTGACTATTTGCATAATATGTTCTTTAAGATAATTTTTGTCCAAAATATTTCAAATCAAATCAATTAACATAATTACCCTAGAAGAGGGATGCATAGACTTGTTAAGATCAAGGGCCGCATGGATTCATTGTGAATCTATGCGGCCCTTGATTTTATCAGTGATAGGAAGGGCATAAAAAAACCACGAAACTTATATATCATATCATGTTTACTAATTACATGTTATACAGATACGTAATCAAAAGTAAATAAAGAATTTTTAATTGGATATTGGTATGGCCAACCAGCAAGGGTGTCAAACTCAAAGGCTAACATGGGCCAAAATAAAAAGGTTTGAGTTTAGGTGGGCCGCAAAAAAAACTTCAATATTCATAGAAACATAAATTTATTTCGAAAAGTACAGAAATAAAAAAGGACAAGGACAATTTAATGTTTTCTTCCTGACACTTGGCATCTCTTCTCCGCTATTATCTTTCCTACTTCGGGAGAAATATTGCTCGCAGTGATTACTTTCAAAATTGATCCAAGGTGAGCGTCGTTAATTCTGGATCTGATAATAATATTGGATCTAAAATATAAGCTGCTAATATTAATGGGGAGGGTGAATGGTACGCCTGCGCGTAGTTTCACTACATACGTGCAAACATTGAACAAAATATGGTCATTATTATTATTGTGTACGTTTTGCTGGCTGGGCCGCAAATATAGTCATTGTGGGCCGCATGCGGCCCGCGGGCCGCGAGTTTGACACCCTTGAGCTAGAATATATAAATAGCCTGTGGTTCGATATTCCACGTACTACACTAACTAAACCTTCTCGGTTTTCTTGGTTGACGTCACAGTTTCGTTCGAATAAAGAACCAGTTCAGTGAGCCAGGTCACATGATTTAAGATGGAGGCATTCATAAATATTTTTAGTAAAATTATCTACAAGTTTAATTGTTAGTGACGTAAATGATACAAGAAACTATGATTATATTTATGTATCGAAGCACGCTACATATTTGTATAAATTGGGCGGCATTGAAGAAGATTGAACTTCGTCCCACTGCGCATGCGGTTAGAAGTCAACCCTACTCGTGAGATAGTTTAGATGGTGCGAACTCAGTGCGACCCAATCTGAATGTTCATTCAGTTGGAATAAAGAACCACAAAAGTGAGGAAACCGGGTAATATCGAACTGAGAGTGTGCGAACTGGGAGAGAACCGACAAATATCTAACCACAGCCATAGAGTAGCTGTTCACTCTATAACAGCGCTCCGGGTGTGAACTGACCGAACTATAGCTGCCATTTTTTAATACGTATAGTGTTTAAAGCTGTAACTTGTTGTTTTAAACGAAAGTGGGAACATAAACTTATTGATTCTTCAAATTTATTTTAACAGTTAAAGAAATAAATTATTTAAAATGCCTGTTGTATGTTCGGCGTACAACTGTACAAACAGAAGTGACAAGACAAAAAATATATATTTCAGGTATCTATTTTTCCTACAATTTTATCACATACACAATGCTGTAATTGTATTTATATATATAAAAAGCACAATATGTAGCATGTTTTTATTCATGTGTACAAACTACTAGGTAGTTATATAGTCATCGTCTTGCACGATTTTAGTTCTCGCTAACATACTTATTTTAATACGATTTTACTTCGTATCAGGGCAAAAGACCGGGATTTCAGTCCAACTAGGAAATAAGAGGTAGAATTCTAGTTATAGTTACACTCTCAACTTCAGCACTGATTATACACATTACACTTCATGCAAGTAGAAAGATTTTTTTTATTATTATTTTTTAGATTCCCATTGAAAAACAAGAAATTAACACAAAAATGGATTGTAAATATGAAGAGGGATAAATGGCATCCTACAAATTATAGCTTCTTATGTTCAGCACACTTTGAAGAAAGATATATGTATTTTGTGAATGACAGAAAACGTTTATTAGCCAATGCTTTACCCACAATTTTTGACTTTCCACATCATATGCAGAAGAAATATGCTGTCAGACCTCCACCTAAAAAACGAATTTTTGAAGAAGCTTTTTCGCCTATGGCAAGAGGGAAGTACAGATATGCCAAACTAGAATTTAGGTGAGTGTAATAACTTAAATTAGATACAAGTTTAATATTTATCAATCAACAATTTTGCTTTATTTGCTGTTCAATATACATTTCATTTCACTTCATTTTATGATTTCAGATCTTATTACAAGCATTAAACAGGACCATACATACTGCGTTTCCAATCCTCGCAAAGTCAAAAAAATTTATGAGCAAATGAAAAATACAAATATAGACTTAAAAAGAAAATTAAGATGTGCTCAAATGAAGGTAATTCAAAAGCAAAAACAAATAAACAATTATAAGAATATATTAAATGGGCTAAATAAAAAGGCTTTGTGATTCAGAATTTCTAAATAAATTTGCTAGAGTATTAAGAGAACTAATAGATATTAAGGTTAAAGGTGGTCATGTGAAATGTTACTCGGAACAGATGAGAACATTTGCTCTGACACTTCAGTTTTATTCAGCTCAGGCATACAGATATTTGAGGAAATTTGTCAAGTTTCCTCATCCAAGAACTCTCCGCCAATGAGCATCATCTGTAGAGGGAAACCAGGATTTACCTAGGAAAGCTTTCAGAAAATTAATGAAGTAGTACAGGCAAGTTCTCAAACAATTATTGCTTGTCTCGTGTTTGATGAGATGGCAATAAAGAAAGGTCTAGTTTGGGATGGCAACATCATCTGGATATGTAGACCTAGGTCATGGAACTACAGAAGCTGATGATTGCCCATTAGCTACAGAAGCACTAGTATTTATGGTGACAGCTTTAAATAGAAGCTGAAAAATGCCTGTAGGGTATTGCTTGATAAATAGTTTGTTTGCTGAAATGAAAAAAAAAATTTAATAGTACAGTATTTAAGAAAACTGCATGGAACAGGAATCTGTATAATTGCAGTTGTATATGATGGCGCAGCAACCAATAGATCTGTGATGAATAAGCTGGGTGTCATACACAACAGTGACAAAGTGCAATCTTGGTTTGTCCATCCAGCAGATAAAAATAGTAAAATTTATTGTATTTTTGATGCTGCCCATATGTTAAAGTTAACCAGAAACCTCCTCGCAGATAAGAAAATTCTTATTGATGGAACCTCAGAAACAAATTTCAACAAAATTAAATGGGAATACTTTGAGAGTTTGATTGTTGTTCAAGAAAAAGAGGGATTGCATGCAGCTAACAAGCTAAGAAGACATCATATACAATACCATACTCAAAAAATGAAAGTTGGTTTAGCTGTTAAACACTCAGCAGATCAGTTGTCTGTGCAATGCTATTCTGTAAAAACATTGGTCTTACTGAATTCAACGAATGTGAAAGTACTGTAAAGTTTCTTAAAACAATAGATTTATTATTTGATATTCTGAACCGTTGTCACCCAATGGGCAAAAGTACAAAATCTATTTCTAAGAAAAACCAGTTATTAATTTGTAACCAAATTGAGAACTGTATTATTTACTTGAAAAATTTAAAATTTGCAGATGGCACGTCTGTTTGGCAATCTACCAGAAAAATGCCATTGTACGGATTTATTAACGATCTTTTAAGTATTAAAAGTATTGCAGAAACTTATATATGGAGAGAGAATTCAGTTTTAAAATATTTGCTAACACGTAGATTAAGCCAGGATCATTTGGAGCTATTTTTTTTTTCATCCATACGACAAGCGGGTGGCAATAGAAATAATCCCAATGCAGTACAATTTAGATCAGCCTATAGAAAATGTTTGATTGCACGTGTAACACCATCTCAGAATGCCAATTACAAACCTATAGATAGTAACACGCTTTCTCCTTTCTGTAATGTATTAAAACCAAAAAAATAACGAAATTAAATTAAATATGTATACATCAGGATTTGATCATGACTATTGTAAATCCCATTATGAATCACTTACTCTGTATGTAGAGAATGTTATTCAGTATATTGCAGGAAGTGTGATTCGTGAGGTTTCAAAGAAAATTAATTGTTTTCAATTCTCGGAAGCACTGTTTGAAAATCAAAATAATGAAAGAACATGTTTAATTGCTGCGAAGGATGCGAATTTTTCCGTTTTGAAGCCATCCTATGTTGTAATAAAATTATGTCGCGTAGCTGAAAATGTTTCTAGGAAAACAAATTGCAAAAATATTATGTTAAAACTTCAGTTGAAGGTATTTTCACTGTTAAACGATTCTTTCCTATTTCAGTTTGATCATTTGTTCACAGCTACAGAACCAGATGAAGAATCCCATTATACTTCTCTAATTAAATTAATTTTGAAACAGTATTTTACTCGTAGACTTCATTATATCTGTAGAAACAGGTCTCGAGAGAAAAGGGGGAAAGCAAATAAGACAAATGTTTACAAAACTAATACTGTTTAAAGGACAGTGATAAGTAATTTAAATGTAATAAATAAAGTTTGTGTTATGTGTGTGTAAAAATTACTAATTTATGCGATGATTGACAAATAATGTAAATAGAAACTTTTGTTTCTATTTATTAATTAATTAAATTATTAATTAATATGTATATATGTAAATTTCCACCTTGGCGATACAACGCACCATTAATCACGCCCATTTGTTGACATATTATATGGCGGACTCTCGTTCAACTGTTTCAAAGATGGCGTTGTGGTTGCCACTCTATTTCCACGCTCTAGTATATTCTAGCATCTAGCTCGTTGGGTATTGCATTGATTTTTCTGTGAACAGATGACGCCACTTTCCATTCAATTAGAGCATTTAAGTCGAGTGACGGGGCAAAACGAGCCTTTTCGCAGGCTGCTCACCCGCGGAAGAACGAGGATCGATGGGCTGGACCCGGACCCCATAATAAATATTTTTAAGGGGTGGGATTCAAGATTCGAACGCGGGTCTTCCAGAATAAAAAGTCGAAGCGTTTCTACGCGGCCAATTAATTGCATCGATTTAATTAATATCAATTTTTGGTACTTATTTTTTATAGTGGCCTTGGCGAGAAAGCGATCTAACGTCATCACTCGGTTACTAATAACCGTTTTTCAGCAACAGTTAGTGATAACGTCTAATGCAGTGGCTCTCAACCTTTTTTCTGTCGAGGAACACATTTTAAAATTTGGCGGCACACCTAAATCTAAATTATTATTTAAAATATTTAACAACGAAGTTTTATTAACAGATTATTATATTTATTCTTATTTATTACATTCAGATTACAGACATACGATCATTAAATGGCAGTCCTTATCAGAAAGCTTACAACCATATTAAATTATAGTGCCACCCGCGGATTTTGTCTTTTTAGAGAAACTATAATTTTAATTCGATCATTAAATGGCAGTCCTTATCAGAAAGCTTACAATCATATTAAATTATAGTGCCACCCGCGGATTTTGTCTTTTTAGAGAAACTATAATTTTAATTTACTTTTTATTCCTTAATTTTTAAATTATGAATAACGAGAAAGTTTTTTCTCGTTAGATTTTTCTAACGATACCCTAGGAATCGGTACAGTGGTTCGACTGCAAAAGGATATCTAGCCAACCACGTTTCACTATTAATAATCACGATTCATACAATTACATACAAACAATTCATTGTTAATTTTTCGCGGACACTGTCAAAAGTTTAGCGGCACAGAGGTTGAGAAGCACTGCTCTAATGTTAACAATCGGTAACGTTTCTTCAGTTAGTGAAATTTTTCTCGTCTACAATTCAAACGAGGCAAGATTCTGTATTTCCGAGATTTTTGCGGGTAAGAGTCGATAAAACGATCGCGGCCGAGATAGTTTTAGAGTGAACCTTTAATATAACGAATTGTCGATTCGTATTTAATACATCAGTCGGTGGGCGGTGAATCTTCAATTCTCTAATATATACAGGAATACCTCGATTATCGCGGTTATTGTTGCCACGAAAAATACGGTGACTGTTTTGTGATTTTAGCAAGTTTTACAAACACAGGAATACCTCGATTATCGCGGTTATTGTTGCCACGAAAAATACCGGATAATCGGGACAAATAATGCGTGTAAAATGGGTGATCGTTGCCAAGAATTTTTCAAGAAATGGATTTTTCAGGAAAAAAGAAATGTGCTAAACGTACTAACCTTCTAAGCTGATCACTCTACGTTTCTACTTGATAGCTAGACTCGATATCATCCTTCTTTATTTTAGCATTCATTGTAGGCATAAATAAGAAGAGAAATAATTATTCACACGCAGTACCGGCTCATGTCGTATTCTGAGACTAGCCAAAGCTTTTCCCCTGCTCCACCAACGAGGGATAACAAACATATACTGTATATCAGTTTTTACAATTTACAGAGAGTGATTGTTGCAGATTTTAGGCGAAATTAACTTTGACTGATAATAATTTATGCCAAGTAAATAAATATGTTTCAAATAAAAAAAAAAACTTTATTTTTACAGCTTAAAGTATTATGACATTTTTAAAATATCATATTGGTCTCTGCTGTTCAAGACGAAGGTTCATAACAATGCGATGGAAGCAAAAATATTGAACTGAAATTAATATGAGTAATTAGTGACTTAAATTTAGAAAATAAATAAATAAAATGCAATGTTTTGTCTATAATCTAACAATTTGATGTAAGTTCTATACGGTCTCTGCAGTTCAAGACGAAGGTTCATAACAATGCGATGGAAGCAAAAATGTTGAACTGAAATTAATATGAGTAATTAGTGACTTAAATTTAGGAAATAAATAAATAAAATGCAATGTTTTGTCTATAATCTAACAATTTGATGTAAGTTCTATATATAGGAAGTAGAGTAAGTAATGCTCGCGTCATTAGAAAATTAGGGCTGACAGTGATTTCAACGTCAATACCTAAGCAAGTTCTTGTTTTATATAGGTATCCACTAGGGAAGTCCCAAGTGCGAAACTTGATAAAGCACCTACCTGTAATTCTGTTGTAATTACAGTGGTGACGCAATTCGACGTCCCGCAATTCGAGATTTGAGTTTCGCAGGTTGGCACATACGCATGCATGGAATTGTGTGATGTTATTTGCTATATGTCAGTTCTTTCTGGGCTACTTTGGTGTTTGCCCGTGTTGTTTGTGTTAATTTTCAATTCACTTTTTTAGAAAGTAAAAAGTTGTTTGTATTAATTTTCAATTCTACATTTTTCAGAAAGTAAAAATTATGTGTTAATTTTCAATTCTACATTTTTCAGAAAGTAAAAAGTTTGTAATAATAATTATTTTTTTGAGTGAAATGTAAGGATGGGTTCAAAGAGAACTGTCAAAGGAATAATTCCGAAAATAAGAACACTTGATTGAGCAAAGAGACGAAGAAAATAATTGTAAATAAAGTGCAGAAAGATAGAACAATTTAAAATAGGGGTGGGCAACCTCCGGCCCGCGGGCCACATTATTTTATTATATCTAATACCAACGCTATGTATACTTACATATCTGTACCTTCTCTTTTTTAAATAAATACTATTATTATCAATTGTTTTTATTTTGACCTGTGGCCTACCATAAATTTTTCTATTCGGTCCCCTACAAAAAAAGGTTGCACACCCCTGATTTAAAATGTAACTCGAATATCGCGTTCCTAGGACAACTGTGGCAACGTTTTGCAACAGAGAGAGAAATTATGGGTGCTAGGGTATCTACTGGAAGACTTCATTCCAACATCCAAGAGCTAATAAATTGTGTATAAATTAGTGTATTTTGTAATTTAGGATGTTATAAAATAGTAAAACACATATAATAAAGTAAATAATATACTGTATCTCTCTCATCTCACCCGTTAGTGGAGTGGGATGGGGACCGATAACGAATTAATCTACACTGACGGAAAAAAAAATCCCAACACCAAGAAAAAATTATTGTAGAGTAATGAAATTTGGACAATGCATTTGTGTTGTTAACATGTTTAATTGATTAAATTTTCAACATCACAGGTTAATTTAAGCTCAAGAAAATGCATTTCAAATGTGAAATGCTGTTGCATTAATAGCCGGTGTAACCTCCAGAATTTTGAATGCAAG
>AYEL01088098.1:0-40655 GCA_000484575.1 Olivierus martensii
ATGTCATCTTTCAGATGTATAAACACGCCTACCAAATTTTGTTTATCTAACACAAGTCTTTCTTGGTGTTGGGATTTTTTTTTCCGTCAGTGTATTTACATAGTCTTGTATGGGAAATATTGTCTCACAATTCGACAGTTTCTCAATTCGACATTACTTCGGCGACGGATTACTGTCGAATTGCGAGGCACCACTGTATTTTGTATCTCGGGACAAAGTTATCTTATAATTTTGTTGAAAGTTTCCGTTTCATCTGCAATCTCGTAACCAGTTAAGTTTCGAACTTTTTCGAAGAGTACTAGTGAATATCAAAACGTTCTTACATTAATAGAATGTGAGGAAAGAATAAACGGAATGCGAATAATTATCGTTCCTACAAATATACAGTAAAATATTTCACTTTACAAGAATTTTCGATTATAAGTTATTATTAATCAGTCAGTTCATTCTACGGGTATAAAAATTTTGGACTGAAAGTGGTGATTATAGTCATTCTCCAGTGATCTAATTAGTCAGTGCACGATACTTACAAATAGCACTTGTGTGTATGCCCGGGCTATGAGTTCGAGCCACACCTGTAGAAATTGTTAATTTTACTAGCCGTTAAATTTACCCAGAGTTTCCCGGGAATTTCTATCGCATCATTTGTAAGGAGATATTAATTTCTAATTTGAGAGAGTTTTTGATAGCTGCAAGTAGTATTCCTCCAGTAGACAAAGCTGGTAAAAATCAAAATCTTTGGGTGAGACGACGCAATAGTAACGTCATACGTCAAAACTCTTCTGACTTCACACACTGTGATGTTTCGTGATGTCATCTATTGGTAAATTATATGTCGAAATGATGCCATAACTTAATGCTACGGCATAATGATGTTACACATTGGGATGTTATCCATTGTTACGTCATACGTTTGCAACATTTGTGACGGCACTCATTGCTATGTCACAATGACCTTACACACAAAAAATTTTGTGATATCATACAATCTCTACTTCATACGTCGGAACTGTTGCGACTTCATTGCTACACCGTATTGATATCACACGCTGATGACGTTCTGGTACGTCATCCATTGCTATCTTACGCAGGAACTTTTTGACATCACTAACTATTATACCGTAATGATTCCGTACATCGGTGACAACATTTATTATTACGTTGCGATCATGTGATATTTGTGAAATTATGACATCTTCCTGCCCTTACTTTTTGCAACATCAATAACATTCTGAAGGACTTAAAAACATATTTTAAATTACGATCTTAAAATGTCCCATCCTCTGCGGCGATTGTGACCCTGTGTTACCCACAAGGAAAGCCCCTCTGCAAAGTTTGGTCCAATAGATCAAGCGATACCGGAACCGATGTGAACAGACAGAAAGAACGACCCCAATATGCCCCAATCCCTGAGCCAAGAAAGATTTTATTTTGAGAATTTTATGTTGCCTATAGGATCAAGAGAAGTCGCAGTGGAAAGTTTAGTCTAATAGGTCAAACGGTATGGTAGCCTAAGCAGAACACAGATAGAACAACACAAAATGCTCTACCCTTTGTATCGGCGGGGTGACCGCGTGGTAAAGCTGTGGCTTACTACCTGGAGGATCCGGATTCAAATCTTGGTCTCACCCTTCAATTTTTCAGGAGGAGTTCGGGCCCGGTCCGTTGAACCTCATCCGGTTGACCCCATCATGGGTGTTGGCCAACCTATGATGGTCTCTATAAATGGCCGCCGTCAGATATAGAATATCCTATGAGGATATGGCGGCTTAATCAAACTCTGGTCTCACCCTTCAATTTTCCAGGAGTTCGGGCCCGGTCCGTTGAACCTCATCCGGTTGACCCCATCATGGGTGTTGGCCAACCTGTGATGGTCTCTATAAATGGCCGCCGTCAGATATGGAATATCCTATGAGGATATGGCGGCTTAATCAAACTAACCTATCTATCCTTTGTATGATTTTGATCTCGGGAATCCTATGTTATCCGCAGAGTCATGGAAATCAAACTAACCTAATCTATCCTTTGTATGATTTTGATCTCGGGAATCCTATGTTATCCGCAGAGTCATGGAAACTTATTCTGCAAAAATTTGGTCCCGATAGGTCAAACGATGTGAAATCCTATGCGGAACAGATAGATAACATTGTTTTTCGTATACGATAAATAGATTTGTTCCTATAATAGAATTAAACTTTCGTCTTGTCGTTTGACTATTTAAATTATCACTTAAAATCAATTTTGTTCTTTAGAAAGTAATTGCATGGTTTCTATGACAAGTTAATACCTAATTCTTAATGATTCCCTCAAAATTTGTGAAATACAAATGAAACTATTATCTTTAAACTATGGATTTTTTTTTGTTAACAGATGAGAGTCATGGAAACTTATTCTGCAAAAATTTGGTCCCGATAGGTCAAACGATGTGAAATCCTATGCGGAACAATAACATTGTTTTTCGTATACGATAAATAGATTTGTTCCTATAATAGAATTAAACTTTCGTCTTGTCGTTCGACTATTTAAATTATCACTTAAAATCAATTTTATTCTTTAGAAAGTAATTGCATGGTTTCTATGACGAGTTAATACCTAATTCTTAATGATTCCCTCAAAATTTGAGAAATACAAATGAAACTATTATCTTTTAACTATGGATTTTTTTTTTGTTAACAGATGACGCCACTTTCCATTCAGGGAGAATACTAAGTGACGGGGCGAAACAAGCCCTTCCACAGGCTGCCCACCCCTGCGGAGGGGTCAGCCGGATTGTGGAGGACGGGGATCGACGGGCCGGGCCCGGACCCCATGATAAATATTTTCAAGGGGTGGGACCCGAGACTCGAACCCGGGTCCTCCAGAGTGGAAAGCCGAAGCGTTTCCACGCGGCCAATCCGGCCGACTTTAACTATGGATTAAGGCTCACAATACAGGCCAAAATCTAACAGCGGTCGGCCGGATTGGCCGCGTGGAAACGCTTCGGCTTTCCACTCTGGAGGATTCGGGTTCGAATCCCGGGTCCCACCCCTTGAAAATATTTATCATGGGGCCTGGGTTCGAATCTCGGGTCCCACCCCTTGAAAATATTTATCATGGGGTCGGGTTCGAATCTCGGGTCCCACCAAATTCCGGTTGACCCCTCCGCAGGGGTGGGCAGCCTGTAGAAGGGCTTGTTTGTACCCCTCCGCAGGGGTGGGCAGCCTGTGGAAGGGCTTGTTTCGCCCCGTACATAGTATTCTACCTGAATGGAGTGTGGCGTCATCTGTTGACAAAGTTAGTATTCTCCCTGAATGGAAAGTGGCGTCATCTGTTAACAAAAATAGTATTCTACTAGAATGGAGTGGCGTCATCTGTTGGCCAAAAATAAAAATAGCTATTTACCGCTAGCAGGGGTGGACAGCCTGTGGAAGGGCTTGTTTCGCCCCGTCACTTAGTATTCTCAAATAGCCTGTGGAAGGGCTTGTTTCGCCCCGTCACTTAGTATTCTCCCTGAGAAAAGTGGCGTCATCTGATAACAAAAAAAAATAGGCCGGGCCCAGACCCCTCCTGAAATACTGGAGATGTGGAACTGGAATCATAGTAAATATTAAAAATGCAGATAAAACTCATTTAAAATGACCTGGTAAATTTTGGCGCCGAATTGTAGCGCCAATATATTGTAGCGATCGGTGGCCTTAACTAACTGCTTACCACTTTCTAACAGCGAAATATTGGTATTTTTATCGTATTAATATCGGTATTCCAAAAACGAATTTTTTCTTCAATAAATTTTGATTGCAATCAGGTTAATGTTTTAAATCGAACTTTTATTACAATAAAAATGCTGTATTCTGACAATAAAAATAAAAATAAAAATCCCCGCTATTTAATAATCATCAATGATTGGAAAGTGGCGTCATCTATTGATAAAAAAAAGCCCCATTATGGGTCTTCGTTAACAAAAGAATAACAGAACTCTAACAAATAAACATTGAACAAAATAAACATATTGAAATGGAGAATATTTGAATCGCTATTATTATTAAAATTAAATATTATGCCAAAATTTGGCTATCCAGTACGGGATGCTTAATTGATCTTTATGGATTTATATAGATATACAGTAGTAAAATATCTGACGATACATCTGACTGATGCAAATTGCTTTAAATACTGACAGAATATAAATAACAACAGAATTAAGATGCAAAATTAATACAGGGAGAAAGATTTTGTTCAGTCAAAGAAGAATAGTTGTTTCCAAAAAGTAATTTTCTTTAAATTCAAGATTTGAATGAATGAAAAATATTAAACAATAGGTAATTAATAGTAATCTTGACGATACCTAACGACATCAACATTAAATATAATAAGAAATAAAACCGTATTTTTTCTATATCATTTGATTAATTATCTAAATGCCATGTAATCTTTATCGGTCTTCTTAATCCGATAAAGCGGCACATACACCGTCAGAATAAATGCAAGATATAATTTAACATATGTTTTAATTTCGAATATAATGACCATTGAATTAATGGTGAGATTTTCAAATTCAATGAGGTTATAATTACGAACCAGATTATCGCTGAACCTACTTCTGTTACGTGAGTTGGTTGGATTTTTCATATTTTACGCCCCCTTTCCAATCAGAGAAATTACTAAGGAGGCGGGGCCAGTTCAACACCCGTGGAGGGGGGCAGGATGGTGAAGGACGGGGATCAGCGGGCCGGGTCCAGTACCCCGAAAAAATGCGGAACCGACCCGGGACGCGAACCCGGGTCCTCCTGCGTGGCATGGGTTGGTTGGTTAGGTAGGTTAAGCCGCCATATCTTTTTTTTTTGTTAACAGATGACGCCACTTTCCACTCAGTAAGAGTACTAAGTGGCGGGGCGAAACAAGCCCTTCCACAGGCTGCCCACCCCTGCGGAGGGGTCAGCTGGATTGTGGAGGACGGGGATCGACGGGCCGGGCCCGGACCCGATGATATATATTTTCAAGGGGTGGGACCCTGGTCAACACACATGATGGGGAAAACCGATGGTTGAAGGATGGGGTTCAACGGGCCGGGCCCGGATCCTCCTGAAAAACTGGAGGTGTTGGAGGATTCGGATTTGAATCCGGATCCTCCAAGGGGAGTAAGCCGGATGGCCGCGTGGTAAAGACGGCCATCCGGTCGACTTGTTACGTGGGAGATTAAATAAATTGATTAATGCAGCAAAAGTTTCAGAAGGCCTACATCCCCGGATTTGAATCCGGATCCTCCAAGGGTAGTAAGCCGGATGGCCGCGTGGTAAAAAAAGGCCATCCAGTCGACCTGTTACGTGGGAGATTAAATAAATTGATTAATGCAGCAAAAGTTTCAGAAGGCCTACATCTCGGAGGATAAGGCGGTGGCCACGGCCTCCATATAAACAGAGAAGAAGAAGAAGTTTCAGAAGAATTTTAATGAAGAATGTTGATTTAATCGGGAAGTAAGAAACTTGTAAAAGTCACCTACTGAGAAATAGAGGAATGTAGTTGCATACGAGATATGGATTATATTGAGATAACGCGAGATACATATAGAGAATAACACTGTTGAGTTAAAATTATTGCAAATCCGTGAAAGTTATTACACTTTTCAATAAAATGGATGCTTACCTGGTTAAGCTTGATTGAAGACAAAGTAAAAACAGAGATTGTATTGAAGAGAGAAACATATAATCGCCTTCTTCACATAGTTTGACAAATTGAATTTTTAATTGTATGAAAAGAAAGTCATGTTGCAATATATGGAAATTTCAGTGCCAGCTTGAGGAGTGATTTCTGAGAAAACTATAAATTTCGAGCAATTGAATAAATGATCCTTTTGATGTTGCTAAAATTATTGTTTTAATTGGTGTGGTATATTGTTATCTGAATAACAACAAATTATTGTCAGTTTTAATAATTAAGAAACAGCAAATTCAAATGCACTGATATTTCTATCGACAGGAATATCCTACGAATGATAAATGCACATCGTTTCGTGATTCACATGCATTACTGCTTGTGATGTAGTCGTCCCAGGTTCTATTTTTGGCACGCACACCCATTTATTTCTTTCCCCTATTGTTTTGTCAACAGATGATGGCACTTTCCACTCAAGTAGAATATTTTTTTTTTGTCAACAGATGACGCCACTTCCCACTCAGTAAGAGTACTAAGTGGCGGGGCGAAACAAGCCCTTCCACAGGCTGCCCACCCCTGCGGAGGGGTCAGCCGGATTGTGGAGGACGGGGATCGACGGGCCGGGCCCGGACCCCATGATAAACATTTTCAAGGGGTGGGACCCGAGACTCGAACCCGGGTCCTCCAGAGTGGAAAGCCGAAGCGTTTCCACGCGGCCAATCCGGCCGACACTAAGTAGAATATTAAATGGTAATATTCCCCCATTAACTCTATCAGCGTGCCACGCAGGAGGACCCGGATCTGGTCCCGGATTTTTTTCGGGGTACTGCGCCCGGCCCGGTGATCTCCATCCTTCACCATCCTGTCCCTCTCGAGGGCACCCACCTTGACGTGGTGCCCTCGAGAGGGCTTACCGGCTGTCACTATGCCTGTATCTGGTGGATCCGGGCCGATACGTCCATAGTGACAGGGAGAAACTAAAAGGGGACGTAAAAAAAATACGTGAACGTCGTAGATAATAGTTCATACAAAACAGCGATATCTGAACGTTTGAATGTTTTAAACATTTCCTCGATGAATTTGTAAATTGTTAACTAATTCAATACCAAAATAACCTTCAAATCTTAATTCTGTTATTTATTTTGTTTAGGTCGGTATCTGTAGCGACTGGCATCAGTCAGATACTGTATATCGGAAGTGATTTTAGTATATCTGAACGTTTGAATGTTTTAAACATTTCCTCGATGAATTTGTAAATTGTTAACTAATTCAATACCAAAATAACCTTCAAATCTTAATTCTGTTATTTATTTTGTTTTGGTCGGTATCTGTAGCGACTGGCATCAGTCAGATACTGTATATCGGAAGTGATTTTAGTTAAATTTATCTCTGTTTGTCCTTAAAGATTAATTAAATGTTCCTATACTTTAAAGCCAAATATTCGGATAATATTTTTTTTTTTTGCATATTTTACGTCCCCTTTCCAATCAGGGAGATTACTAAGGGGAGAAAGCCAAATATTCGGATAATATTAATGAATAAGAGCAACTATTCAATGATGACTACTATTCTTCATTTTAGTATGCGTCCTCTATAGGGTTGCCTCCGTGCGATAACTAATTACGCCACTGGAGAACGATTGCGAACTGCCCTCTCAGCCGTTACATTCGGATAATATTAATGAATAAGAGCAACTATTCAATGACGACTACTATTCTTCATTTTAGTATGCGTCTTCTATAGGGTTGCCACCGTGCGATAACTAATTACGCCACTGGAGAACGATTGCGAACTGCCCTCTCAGCCGTTAACAATTTTTCCGGCATTATTCAACTGACGGATTTTTTCAGCTATTAATATACCGTATCCACTTTAATATAGAATCGATCTGATAATCTGTGGCGCTCTTCTAAAATTTCCGAAACTTAATTTTTATCAGATTACACGTGGAACGGAAAAAATTTCTGCAAGAAATTATCAAAAAAAATTTGAAGATAATTTTTGTCTTGGGAGAAAAAGCAACAAAATTACACCTTTGTGCTTACGAGGTCTCGAAAGTGGACCTTCCGCTTGTGAAGGGGACGTAGACAAGCCCTTGTGTCTACAACACAAGGGCTTGCCTACGCGAAACTGTTGAAATTATTATTATTTTTTTTGTTAACAGATGACGCCACTTTCCATTCAGGGAGCGATGGGGCGAAACAAGTCCTTCCACAGGCTGCCCACCCCTGCGGAGGGGTCCTGGGCGAAACAAGCCCTTCCACAGGCTGCCCACCCCTGCGGAGGGGTCTTTCTGGTAGAATACTATGTGGTGAGCGAAACAAGCCCTTCCACAGGCTGCCCACCCCTGCGGAGAGGTCAGCGTTGTGGAGGACGGGGATCGACGGAACGGGCCCAGACCCCATGATAAAAATTTTCAAGGGGTGGGACCTGAGACTCGAACCCGGGTCCTCCAGAGTGAAGTTTTCATGCAGCCAATCCGGCCTGTTGAAATTATTGTCAGGCCTAATTTTCTAATGACGCGAGCGGGCGTTATTTAATTTTGTCATTATACACTGACGGAAAAAAAAATCCCAACACCAAGAAAGACTTGTGTTAGATAAATCTCCAGAGTGGAAAGCGTTTTCACGCAGCCAATCCGGCCTGTTGAAATTATTGTCAGGCCTAATTTTCTAATGACGCGAGCGGGCGTTACTTAATTTTGTCATTATATGAATCGAATTTTGCGTATTTCCTGTGTAGTTTCTGTTGTGTGCTCTTTTCTATTTTTTTTGTCAACAGATGACGCCACTTTCCACTTAGTAAAAGGACAAAGTGGCGAAGCGAAACATGCCCTTCCGTCGGCCGGATTGGCTGCGTGGAAACGCTTCGGTTTTCCACTCTGGAGGACCCGGGTTCGAGTCTCGGGTCCCACCCCTTGAAAATATTTATCATGGGGTCCGGGCCCGGCCCGTCGATCCCCGTCCTCCACAATCCGGCTGACCCCTCCGCAGAGGTGGGCAGCCTGTGGAAGGGCTTGTTTCGCCTCGCCCCGTCACTTAGTATTCTCCCTGAATGGAAAGTGGCGTCATCTGTTAACAAAAAAAAACATGCCCTTTCACAGGCTGCCCACCACTGCGGAGGGGTCATCCGGATTGTGGAGGACGGGAAACGACGACCCGGGTCCAGACCCCATGATGCTCTTTTCTATTCGTGAAGCAATACATTCTGGAAAATTTCTTATAAACTATTCTGGAAAATTTTGGTTAATAATGGAATTTCTTATAAACTATTCTGGTTATTCTGGAAAATTTTCTTTATAAATAAAGTGTCCTGTGCTGTCGGCCGGATTGGCCGCGTGGAAACGCTTCGGCTTTCCACTCTGGAGGACCCGGTGATAGTGTAAGAGTAATGTATGGAAGAATTTGCACATTATTATTAATAAAGTGGATTTGGGGCAAACACAATTGTAGAACGATATAATATAAGAGATATAATCAGTGGATGACTGTTTTGCACTATTGTTATTTATATTTGAACATTCTTTAATATTATATACAGGAAACTAAATTATTAAATTTCTGGAACTCAAGAACTATTAAAAATTATCTGTCAACTCTGCTATTCTATATTTATGTTCAATATATAGAAGAATACAGCACTAAAAGAATAGAATTATTTTATATGTCAAACATGTTGGACATTTAAAATAATTCTATTCTCTTAGAGCTATTTTATTCTATATATCTAGTTAAAGTTTTTAACATTGAAATTATTGGGAGATAATTGTTCAATTTAAAAATTTCTGATGTATAAATATTTTTCAGGAACAAATTATATTTGATTTAATTAATTAATATTTTATATTAAATTAAGAGAAGGTTTTGAAAATAAATTGATCAGATGGTCATTAATGGATTTTGAAAATATTAGACAAAGCCAGTTGTATAAATTCATCCAATTTTACTACATATAGTAAAATTTAAAATTTTAAAAAACATTGTCTATTTAAAAATAAAAGTTATTAATATTACCTTTCCCAGAGCTAAAAATCCATCACAAGTTAACATTTGATCAAAATGAAGTGCCATAAAATATATACAATCTTGAAGAAGTCGTGTTACCATTTCATAAACTGGTTCAGTCCATTTTACATGAGAAAGAGTAGTTATCAATCGATCACAACAAAGGATTGTTTCAATCAAATTATTTACATTCTAGAATAATGAAATAAAAAGAAAAATATACTTTTTATATCTTCTTTTTCTTAATTATAAAATTACAGTTTAAAAAATAACAACATACTAAATTCGGTAAAGTACTCTGGTAACATTCTTCTCTTATTTCTTCAGGAAGAGCAGCAAAACTTTTATTGGGCCAAGTCCGAGTAAAATACTTTCCCAACCATCGTATGCATTTTTCATATAATTCATTTAAACTACATGATATAGCCAAATGCAGACATTCAACAACACCTTGGATACATTGATTACATGGCTAAAAATATATATATATAAATTATTCATATTCTTAAAATAATATCACTAATAAAAAAATGTATAAAATTTTTATATATATAGTTTGTAAATTAAATATTTTCAATAAAATATTAATATGAAAATAATAGATAAATTACTCCTAAAAATATTCAAATGATCATTACCAGTCTAAAATATTGCAGACAGAAAAATAATTTATTTTGTAATGTTTTTTCATTGTCTGCACAATCTTCATCAGTTTGTAAATAATATTAGAAGTAAAGAAATGATTAGTGGCAAGCTGTAATTAATAAACAGCTAGATATGTATTTACAATTACTGTATTACTTCGAATTTAAGCCGAATTTTTTATTCAAATTTTGAAGACAAAATTTGGGTGCAGCTTAAATTCAAAGTGAATATTTTAACATCTTATTATCTTTTTTTCCAATTTTCTAATTTTAAAATCCTACTGCGGCTTAAATTTGAGGGCGGCTTATATTCGAAGTAATACAGCAGTTCAATAAAAGTTGTACTTGACAGATGTATAGTTGTAGTATTACAGTAGATGAGACGATGATGTTTGATTTTGAGTTGGCCTTCTTCCTTCTTAATATGGCCTGAGTTGATTTGTATTGAACTATGCAGGTTATTTTTAGAAAAATATTGATTGCTCTATATTTGATATAAAAAAAATGTTAAAAAGAAATCTGTGATATTATAATTCATGGGTCAAAATTTTGTGTGTTTAATGGTGTATTTTTTGTCATGATCTGATCACTCACTCAGATTAAAATCAGATTCTTCATACATATTTTGCTTCCATATTTCAGAAAGATCATCAAGTTTGAGTATTTATGGGAGTTTAGCATTTCAAAAACATCTTCAGAAATAATTTCCAAATCAGATTTTCTACCATATGGGGCTATTATCTAGGCAACAGGATCGACTTTTTGAGTGGTATCTGAACCCTAAACAAGCTGTGAAGCAAAGGCAAACTTATGCATATGCCCTTTACTGTTTTGTCAATATCTGCCCATTAGTCTTCTCTAATCCTTGCTGCATCTAGAATATTGAAGGCCTTCAAAAATCCTTCAATATCCAAATAGATCCTAATTCTGACTAAATAATCTTTAATTAAAACAGAATTTTAATAATTTCAAATAATTTAGACTAATGTTAGTACCATCTCTGAATTATGAAATAAACAAATAATTAAAACAAAAGTGGCACCATTTATGAATTATAAATTAAAAATTATAGTTCAGTTATTAACTAATTTACTTTAATGGTTATGACATCAAAACAGTAACCTGGAGGTCCCCAGTTCAATCCTAGACTGAGGCAAGTTTTTTCTTCAGAAAAATCAGCTAAAAATTATAATTCCAATTATTAATTTAGACTAACATTAGTCTAAATTATTTGACATTATTAAAATTCAATTATAATCAAGAGTTATTTGGGCATAATTAGGATCTATTTGGTTTTTATCTATTGAAGTTTAGATCTGAAAGATTTGTTATCTTTTTCTTATTAAATTTTAATCCTTCTTCATTCTATTAGATAATAAGGAGCAAGGCATTTCAATGGCCATCATAGGTCAACCATATCTGTAGTGAAGTCTTTCTTCCTTGTTTTATACTTTTTTGTGCTGGTAATTAAATGATGGGGATTATTTCAGCTATTTCATGGGCTACCTATACCCAGAGTGGGTCAGCTATCAGCTGAATAATAGGTTCACAAGTCAGATTAAATTTTCCTTGGAAAAAATCAAACAAAACTGAACCAAAATTTTCCAAGATGAAGTACAACATAGTTCCATGTGCCTGGCTTATTGTTCACTATAAATCGATAGAAGCAGTTTAACTTTTCATCCAGAATAGGATTAAATCTAGGTTCTCAATCAATGAACAGAATTAGAGAGATAGTGTTTGAAGGTAAGAAAACTTATATGTACACAAGATATAAATTACTCTTAGCTTATAAAACTGCAATATATTACTCTGTCTAAACAAATCATATAAAAAAGCACTAAGGCAGGAGATAATTTCATAACTAAAGATCATAATATCAGCACTAAGGCAGGAGATAATTTCATAACTAAAGATCAAAATACAACATTTAAAAGGTAGTAGCGCTTATTCGAGAGGTCTTTAAACCTTAAGTTTTTTCCCGGAAAAATTTTTATCTGTGTATTTTTAATTATCTACAACATTTGACCTATACGGGCATATTTTTACTGGTTAGATTGATGCAAATGTGCCAGTTGCCGATGACTTATTTTTAACACCCTGACGCTATCATGTGAAACTCATAAAGTCATCAAAAAGTGTGTATGTAAAAGTGTAAAATAAAATATATAAAATAATAATTGTAACGAAAAAAAATAATCGCAGACCGCGTATCAAATCCATGGCCCATACTGGAAGTCAGCACCGACAGACAGCATGCTACCGACTCGGCTACTCGGCGTTCAGATGTGTTCGCACATTTTTTATTATATATAACAGCTATGAAAACTTTGAATCCATTTTTTTCAGAATTGGCTGAATAGTGCACACTAATATTTTATCATATTAACACATCAAGGGTAAACTACCACCACACAAAGTTTGATTCCAAAGTTCATTTCCCAGACTGTGCCCTCTCCTTGTAAATAGAAATAGGTATCATAAATATCCAAATCCAAAAGGATTTGGATATTTTCCAAACCCAAAAATAATTAATCTTCTTGTAAATTATATAAGCAGCATAATTTTTTTTTTAAATTATCTGAAATAATTAAATAATCTTAAATAATAATATACAACAATTTAAAAGGTAGTAGCGCTTTCGATTTATTATTGATATAAATCGAAAGCGCTACTTCCTTTAAATGTTGTATTTTGATTTTTAGTTATGAAATTATCTCCTGCCTTAGTGCTGATATTTTTTTTGTACTCTTAGCTTATATATCATTTTACTGATAACATAAAATCAATAGAAGAGAATGTATGGATTAATTTGATTAAAATTGGTCTGGGGTAATGATATAAGTACAGGATGATGTAACATGAGAAAAAGTAAATTGGGGATTCCTATATCTGCAATTAGAGAATTTCACAACACATTAATCAATATTTTTTCCTAAAATACAGAATAATTTTCCTTTATCTCTATTTAGAACAACTAATACACTCAGATCCCATTTCGAATCATTTCAGTTTGCATGTTTTTTTAATATTGTGTCATAAAATAATTAAGACATAAAAATGTCATAAAAAAGCTATACAGATGTCCCTTGCTTTATCCCATTAATTGATTCCATGAAATAATCGCGTAACATGAAACTGCGTAAAGTGAGTTGAATTTAGCATGGTTGAGATAGAAATAGGGTTTACTTTAGAAGGATAAATAAAATGAAAACTTTACACCTGTGAACAAAAGAAATTTTAATGAATGAATTATTTAAAAACTTATAAACAAAATACAAAAATTTTAATGAATTGATTTAATTAATACAATGTCATAAACACCTAAACACTATATACTTCTGACAGCCTTCAATCTGATGATGAATGGAGTGGATCTGCTGAGTCTGTATCATCTTTCTCTTGCTCTCTTGAAGTCCCTGGGATGATAGGCACATCAACTTTTTAATAAACAGTCAAGACCCAGCTAATGGGTAACATTCTTCCTCTCTCTATTATAGCTCTTTGTAGCAAGCCAAAGAATTCTGAATTTCTCTTGCAACTTTGGCACTTCTAGTCTCATTAGAACTGTTTTCTTCAATTATTCTGATGGCACTGTCAATGTATTTAAAAAATTCAGTCATTTGTTTTGTTATAAGCTATTTGATGAGCTCAGCAACAAAGGGCTCCTGATTTTGGTAATGGAAAACAACCTCATTCATGTTGTTTTCCATTTCCAGAAGCTCTTCATTAGTGAGCTCTGATGAATGGGATTCGAACAGTTCATCCAATTTTGTCACATGTTGTTTACATGAGACAATTTTAAGCGAAAATTTTTTAATTTAAAAAATTAATTTACTTTTTAAAATCGCGTTGTAGTGAAAATGCTTAAAGTGAGATCGCGTATAACAAGGGATACCTGTATTTAGTTTGAGTCATAAAATTCAATATTTGCATCCCTCCAGGAATCATTTTTTCTTTATTAACATAGCAGTTTGTATTAAGTGGTTTGATTACTACTACTAATACATGAGACAATTTTAAGCAAAAATGTGCATATGTACTTCTGGACTGAGTTGCAGAGTTAGAGGTTTTTGGGTGGAGTTGGAGTTTTAAACTGCATGGAGTCGGGAGTCAGAGTCAGACCTTACAAATTTTAGGGAGTGAGAGTTGGATTTTTTTTTAAAAGATGGAGTTGGAGTCAGATCATTTGCCATCTGACTTTGCAAACCCTGCTTCTTGTACCACAATTTGTAAATATAAATGAAATCCATTTATCTTGATATTTGCCATCTTTAGGAAATTGATAAAATCATAGTCCTGAGATTTTATTATTACCATTAATGCAACCAAATACAGCATAATATGTATAATGAAAATTTTATAAATAAACACTTACATTAAAATTAAAATACTTTTTATCTAAACACTTTTTTTAATTAATTTATCAAATCTACAGTGGTAAGTTATTTCACTCAGCTTTACATCATCAATATGGTGGCTAGTAGAAGAGCTATGCACATTGTTATATCTTTTATTTTTTTATATCATGGTGAAAATTCTTCTTCCTTTAATAGCAGCACAATAAATTGTTCAGTTTCTGCTTCAAGCATGAAATAGATATGCTATTCAAAATATATTGTGAATGCATCCTGCAATTTCCTGTTTGCTGAAAATAGTAGTGCTGGTTCTCTATCTTTCATATTTCAATAGTTTCTCATGGAAATTATTACTTCAATTTGTGTCATTTCAGTCAGCACTGCACTTCTGAAGAATGCATCTCCAATGCAAAGTGGGATCTGGGTATACTTTATTTTGATCTTTTCAGAAATTCCTCAATTTACACAAATTCAACATAAATAAATTTGATTTTATATTAAAAAAATGTTGTTATATAAAATACTTCTAAATTATCTTTATAATTTAATATACAGTATAATACAGCAATTTTACTAACAAGGAGAGGGTTCGGTCTGGGAAATGAACTTTGGAATCAAACTTTGTGTGGTGGTAGTTTACCCTTCATGTGTTAATATGATAAAATAAACTTTGTGTGGTGGTAGTTTACCCTTCATATGTGTTAATATGATAAAATATTACGCGTGCACTATTCAGCCAATTCCGAAAAAAATGGATTCAAAGTTTTCATAGCTGTTATATGATAAAAACGTGCAAACACATCCGAGCGCCGAGTAGTCGAGTCAGTAGCGCACTGTCCATTGGTGCTGATTTCCGGTATGGGCCGCAGGTTTGATGCTCGGTCTGCGATTATTTTTTTTTCGTTACAATTATTATTTTATACATTTTATTTAAAAAATATTTTAAAATTTGAAATTTCTTACTCTATGAAAGAAATGGCAATAATTCATTTTGAGATGGAATACAATAACTTCTTTTAAAGTATCTAATTGCAGCATATCTGCCAAAAGAGCTACTTCAGCAATATTAATTTCTGGAGGTAAATTAATTGCACCACTATAAATATGACATAGGGCAAAATATACTGCTGGATAGCTGAAACTAAAAAAATTACATAATTAAAAATTTGCTTATCTTATATATTTTCTTAATCAAAAACTTACCCTTGTAAATTAATTATTTTATCAACAGTCTCAATCCAAGCACCTTTAAACATAGCAGCAAAATATTTACATCTAGCAGCTAAGATGCATCTGTAATTATTTAAAATAAATAATAATAAACCATAATATAAAACTTAATAGAGATGTAAAAAATAGAAACTTTTTGCAAACAGTTATACATTATTATTATTTTTATAAATCAAAGCAGGTACAAAAATGATTCATAATTGTCTTTTCTCCAAATTATTATTATTTTTATAAATCAAAGCAGGTACAAAAATGATTCATAATTGTCTTTTCTCCACATTTGTTGAAAACACATATGCACGTGCATGTGTACACAATTTTTACATCAAATGCATATTTGTTCTAAAAAGTTTTAAAAAGAGTACTTAGAGTCCAAAGCAATGTCAGAAGTTTTTAGATGTGAAGATATCTATATTAATACAAAAGTAAACTAATATTTATTTTGAATAGCAGGAATCAATATTTACTGAAAAACCTTTAAAATTTAACAAAGTTATTTAGCTTTTTTAGAATTTTATTCTTTAATATAAGTTGAAACCATAGCAGCTCATATAAATTTTAGAGAAACCAATGAACAAAAAGATAAAATCCTTTAACCAAATCTTAAAGAGAGGAGCACAAGCATACGCAATATGCTGAGAAAGGATTTTATTTTTCTTTTACTTTTTTCTCCTTCAAAGATTTCAATGTCTTGAAATGTAATAAAGAAGCAATATTGATGGAAAGAAAAACAAATCTACACCATGAAAAGACAAATGCTTAATGACTAACAAAAAGACTCTCTCTCCTCTTGACATTTATTGTTGCAGATTTTTAGCTTGTTGATCTCACTTTTCTTCTCCTATTTTCTCATCAATTCTCTTAAGTAAGGAAGTAGTCTGAATTGGTTTTCAGACCTGAATTGTTCAATTTGATATTTTCTTTTTATCAAAATTATGACAGAAACTGTCAACCTTGAAATTCTATGACCTTGTTCTTAAAGAGACTAAGGCCAAAATAATCCTCTATTTGTCAGTGATATATTATTATAGACAATATCTTGAAAAGGAAATTAATCTTAAGATTTAGTTGGTGGTGTTTTTTTACAAGATAATCAAAAATATTGTTTTATATATATATATAGTAATGCAATATAGATACGTTTAAGAGAGGGGGAAAAATACATGTTTATAATTTTGATATTTTCCAGGATTCATTATAATTATTCCCATTGGTTTTTTTTTTGTTTGATTAGTGCGATTTTGATATATGCGGTGTATTGCGAGGATTTATTAACCGCACTAATCAAGAGATTTCTATAATATTATATATATATATTAAATAGTATATTAAACGAAGAAGAATTATTTTATGTCATTATTTTGCATAATAACTGTATAAGTTCTTTTTAGCAAACATGAATATAAGTTTAAATAATTATAACTGTACCACAATTACTTTTATTTAATACGATCATTAAATTTCTATTTTCTCCTGATGCTTTTATTAATTTCAAATTTTAAAATAACAATTTAATATCATTTTAAAATTAAAAAAAAATATTACAAACAACTGTTTATTTTACGAATCAAAATTTTTAATTTCTTCGCACTAACATTCCATTGGAAGTATTATTTTTCTTCAAAATTGCAATATTTCTTAAAAATTAAAAAAAAAATTAAATTTCTATAATTAAATTAAACTGGTAGTAGAATTAATACATTTGAATACAAAATATAAATTTAAAATTTTATTTATAAAAGTAATACTTACCATTTCTTCGTTTCAGAAGTATCCAAATTCCCAATTTATATAAAATTTCAAATAAAATCGAAAAACATCCACCAGACATAAATGTTGTTTTTCCGCGTAACATTCAAATCCAATACTTCCTAAACAACTTCCTATTCCAATAACTGGAATAACACTTTGAATTGTAAATAAATACTGTATCATCCAAACTAAATGATAATCAAAAAATAATAAAGTATTACTTACTTAATACGTGAAATGCTGTTCTCAAAACCACATTTAATGTAGCTTCTGTACCATAGGAGCGTTATGTTTGACATATGATGTCATAGTTTGCATAAAAAATACCAAACGAATGACCTTGGCTTACTTCAACTAAAATAACCCACCAAGTATTAAACAAAAACGACAATACTGAAAACCAAAATGAAAATGCGAGAAAATATAAGTACATCTTCATCAATTCTTTTATAATCTAACCAGAAAAAAAGAAAGAAGGTAATTCAACTATAAAATACCTAGTTATTATAATTAAATCAATAAACAAATTATCAGCAACCAAATCCTTTAAATACAAAAAATTTAAATTCCTCTGGATTTCCGATAAGCAAAATAGCAAATACAAAGAAAGATTAATGTTGTTTGTAATGATATGCGATTTCGTAGCAGTTTCACAAACAGCGAAATCGCATATCATTAAATAAAACTGCTAAAATAACTGATATAATCGTCTTGAGGATTATTACCTAAATCTGGGTAGTAAAAGCAGTGCTTAGACCATAACTTACGGTACCTCTGTTTTCCAAATTGATACAATTTTCTATTTAATAATTCATAACAAACACCATCTGAAAAGGGGAGGTTCAGACATTCGGGTCATCGATTTTTTTGAAATTTTGCACACCTGTGGTAGTTAATATTAGCATACAAGATTTTTTGATGATCCTGACAATTATACATTCTGCTCATTCATAATTCACAAACATTTTATGTTTAAAAAAATTATCTGTTCTAAGATTTAATATGATAAAATTATTGCATAAAATTATAGTATCTAAACAAATAAAATAAAATTAACAAATTACATTTAAACTGTTTTTCTGATTTTAAAATTCAATTTGAAGATGAATAATGCAATAAATGGTCATCAAGTGACAGTTCTCATTTTATAGCAATTGTTTACATAACACTTGCCCTGAAGATGTCATTGGAGAATAAATCCCATTAGAAAGGATGTGAGGGGAATATTGTCTAGAACTTTGTATAATTTGAAGTGAAAATTGTGCTGGGACGGCTTAATGACTATCTGTTCTTTTGCTGAGCATGTTTTCACAAATCTGATTGAAAGGAAAAGCCATTAAAGTACAGTAATACCCCGAAGTTACACAATAGGTGGGACCAACAAAAATCGCATGAGTCAGGGTACAACTTTGCATATAAATACATATAAATTTGGTTTAATTGGGATGAAGGACTAACAAAAACACTAGTTTAGAAGAAAAATATTTAATAAAATTGCAGTTCTTTATACATATTAATACAAAATATTAAAAAAATAAATGAGTTATGTAAAAAATTATTCACTTTTACTTAATTATCACACCATAATTTCAGCATTTTTTCTATCTCAGCAATAATACCATGATGTTTATGAATTATGCTTGAGTTCAAAGATTGAGTATTTTTCACTGCATCGAGAATTCTTTCATTATCTTTTATGATTGTTCTTACTGTGGATTCCGGTAGCTCAAACTTCTTTACCAATTCACAAATTTTCATTCTGTTATCAAAATTCTTGATAGTGTTAAGTTTACATTCAAAAAATATCATTTTCCTTTTCTTAATAATAGGTGCAGGAGAATCAGATTTACTTTGTTTGGATGACATAGTTTTTAAGGATTTAGAAAATATAAAACAAAACAATCTTAACTTTCGTCAATTGTAGAATCATAATCATGCACGTAGAGTTCGCACGAAATGCATCCAATGCGTATCACAGCAAGATTGCATGCAGCAGTATTGCCAAACAAAAAAATCAAGAACTGCATAACTCTGAGTTCACGTAAGTTGGGGTATTACTGTATTCCGCTTCTCAACCTGTTTTCTAAATTCAATTTTTGTGATTAGAAAATTATATTCAGTTAAAGTTTATGTATTTTAAATGTTCAATAAATGATTCAATGCAAACCATCTCCACACAGAATAAAATGAAAAGATTGAATATACTCCAAAACAATTTGTAAGGAAGTAGACTATTTTATCAATTTTGTATAGATAGGAAAAGTTCAACAGAAGAGAAAGGCAAAAAAGAGTCTACATCACAATGAATTTGATTTTGAGATCAAAAATCTCACACAAGTAATGACTGAGATCAGAGAATAGTGATTGAGAATGAATAGAAATGAATAAAAAAGAAAATTTTTAGTGAATTTGAATTTCTAGTGGGAAAAGTTAAACATGTAATTATTAATATCTATAAAGTCATGTTTTAAGTCATTCCAAAATCTGTGATGTTAATCAAGATAATATAAATTGAGTCAGAATTTCCCATAAACATGTGAGGAAGTTAACTCTGACCTATCCTATTTTATTTTGGGTTATGCACTTTTATTATTTATCGTAATTTTCATTATTATCTAACGTATTATATTTTAGTTTAAGAGTTGACTTACTTCCCCTTTTCCCATCGTAGTAGTTAGCTATCACGTGTTACGGAATCGGAAACCGTCCTCCGGGAGAGCTGTTCTGGGTAATGATATCATCTAATATAAATACGTTTACTACTAATCCGATATGAGAATATAATAATGATCTTGTATTGAGGCTTTGTTCGTATATAATTAAATTGTAAAGAGGATTACATGAATTGATAACTCTAAGCTAATAAATTTAAACTTATTATGTGTATTTATGTAAATGAAGCAACACGGGATTGTACGTCACTCGAAATAAAAGCCAACGCAACCAACAATCTCAACGAGGTGTTGTATCAATGTAAGGTTGGCTAAGTGACATTGGAATTCTTGTAAAGGTCTACGACTGTTTGAAGTTTGTATCAGTGGTGGAGGTAGTAGATTTAATTAGTATTTAAGATTTGTTCTTGTGAATAGTTGTTTTGATATTTGAATTGGATTAAACAAGTTTTGTTGACTAACTGATTGTTGCTTTATTATAGTTCCAATAAAGCATTTGTTAACACTTTTTGTAAGTGTTTTGGAGTCTAATAAATTTATATTTTTTATTATCTAACTTGTTTTGAGAAATTCAATTTATTAGCATAAGTTTCTAACAACATTGTTCGTTTAGTTCTAATACTTAATCGATACTTTTAGTTGTAAGTTCCGATTTCCGGTTTTGTTTCGTCAGTTAGACGTTACATTGTTGTTAGACTGTTTTGAAGTTAATTATTTTTAAGTTAGAGTTTAATTAAAGACCTGAGCTCAGGCCAAACTCAGGTCACTAGAACAGTTAGATTTAGTTTGTAATTAGTATTATTGATCTTCATTAGAATTTGCGACTTTGCAAACAATGTTAAAATGAAATGATTGATTCCAGACAAAAAATTTTGACCACAAAAATTAGACATGCTTGTCTGTACTTATGAAAGATTTACAGAAAATATTAAATCTGACAAATCAAATGTCAATGTAAGAAGGAAATAGCATTCTCTTTTGAACTATAACCAGGGCAACTAGATTATTGCTAAGATCTAATAATGAACAAGACTTCAACCATGGGTTAAGTAAATCAAGCACTGAATTTTGCAAGATAAATTCTTCGCCTAAAACAAGCATGCATCCTCTTATTCCTTGCTTTATTGTTATTGTTGTTCACTGCTCATTTGAATCAAAGCTTTCAAGAATCTCAATGCAGTTCAATAAGTCCAATCTTCTCAATCAATTTTGAAATTGTCATGACCTGATCTCTGACTTAGACTGAAATTAAATTCTTAAAGCACACTTTAAGAATTTATTTAATAAGTTATTAACTATTATGGGAGTTCAACATCTTGGATGGACACTAATTTTGGAATGGTAAATTTAAGAAAATTAAAAAAACTTATTGATAATACAATGGAAATTTAAAATTCAATAGAACTAAAACTCATAAGCCAATAAAGGAAGATATATTATAACTGTTATTATTATTATTCAACTTCATATTCATTACTGATATGAACATCTTTATCCTCAACATGATTGTAATTATTGATTAGGGCTTAAATGTATAACTAGAATTCTCTTGTTACTCCAACAACAACCTGGAATTATTAGAAAGTGTATTAACATCTATTATAATATCTATTTTAACAATATAAACTATTTGTTACACATTTTATTGCTTACTGATTATTCAATTTTTGTATATGTTGTATTATCATTTTCAGCCTGTAAGACACTGTGATTTATAAAAGCATTTATAAAAGAAAAAAGTGCATCTTACAAGACAAAATATAGTATATTTTCTGAAGCCTGATTCTATTTGTCATGGGAGCTAATCTGATGAAGATGCTCCATCTATCTAGAGAGAGGAAATCTATTTAGAGGAGCAACATAATTTTTTCATCAAATAATTACAGAAAGTATTTATTTTCAATCTGAATTTATGTCATTAGATTTAGTTGTATGCTCTTGACTCCAGACAGAATCTAACTTGAGTCTTTTTAACTCTAGATAGAACTTCTTCCTGAGTTGGGAAATATGTTGCCAATCTCACAAGGGCAAAGGCATTGGATTCAGACTTCCAGAGTTTTTTCTGATTTAACTTGCCATTCTGACATCATCATTCTTGTCATTTCATTCTCCAGAAGCCTGATTCGTGCAGATTAAAGGAGACAGACTCAGAAGAGTCTCAGTTCTCATTCCAAGACTCATTTCCCACTTTTTCAAAATCAGGAATTCATCATTTTTACTATTCGTAGACTGTGAGGGATGTCTCAAATACTCTCTCTTCCCATGTTGATTGCTCTTTGTTTACATATGTAATTTCTTGTTTAT
The DNA here is from genome assembly GCA_000484575.1 of Olivierus martensii. Lineage (NCBI taxonomy): Eukaryota > Metazoa > Arthropoda > Arachnida > Scorpiones > Buthidae > Olivierus > Olivierus martensii. The sequence goes on from AYEL01088098.1 coordinate 22,596, forward strand.
TGTTCTGGATCCACAGGTACTTAATTTGTTAAACATTTAACAAATATATTAAAATTAAATAATTTATTAAAGTTTATTGTTCAAACAAACTTTTCTTTTTAAGCAAACAACCAAATATAACAAATATGAACTCAAAGGCAGAAAGAAAAATTTGATGATTGTTTTAATCAACATACAATATTCATATATCTCACACTTTGCAACTATTATCTGTTTCATAAATAAAATTCTATTAATGGACATAAGTATAATAAACACAAAATAATTACTCATTAGTCATAATATTTATAATATATTGGAGAATAAAATTAAGTTACAAATCATTTTTTCTAAAATTTTTAATATTTAAATATGAAATCTAAAAATGTAATAAAGAGGTATTTAAAGCATACTGAATATGTAAATAATGCTTAAAGCATTGTATAGTATATAAATCTTGAGCTATGATATGTAAATATATGCAAATCTTGATTTTTTAGTTTTATGCTGACAGAGATAAAAGTTCAAAAATGAAAAATAACCTATTTGTAATTCTGTATTAGCCAAATGTTAGAAAATACTTAAAAGACATTGCTTAGTTGATTCTTTGCAATAACATGTTACTGGTCAAATGGAGATGGGATTCAGTAAGTCTGATAGAAGCAGGAAGTTAGAGATTGTTTTTGCCATTTTAAAACTTAACTTCTGAATTTTTTAAAAAAACAAACTAAAATCTAGAGATGATCATGATGGGATATTTTTAGTAGATAAATACTTAAACTAAAATCATTTAATTTATATCTATGTATTTGAGTAAAATAATAATGTTCAAGTTCATGAAGTTTCCATAAATTTCATTTAAAATTTTTTTAGATAATTTATTTTTTATATTTAAAACTTAACTTTTGCTTTCCAGTGTAAATATATGCAATTTTAATAGTTTTTTATTGTCTATCAGATTGGCCATGTGAAAACACTTTTATTTGTCTGCTCAGAGGATTGGGATTGATTCTATTCCACATTTCAAAAACTTCTCAATGGATCCAGATCCGCAAGAAAATTTTCAATATCCATCTTCTACAGAGAGAGATTCTATTTTATAAAATAATTCCCACTTTCTATCTTTTTTATATATAAACAATAGATACAAGCTCAATTATTATTTATTAGCAATTTCACTTATAGTTTCAGTCTTGTAAATGATTGACTATAGCACAGATTAAAGTGAAAAACTTGATTTATTAAATAATTAAAGCACTTTCAACTATGATAAGAGCTTTAGATATTAGGCTTAAGGAACATCAAAACGATATACAGGCAGCCAGATTAACAACTGCACTGGCAAAGTGGGTCTACGAATATGACAAACATCTTTTGGAATCGTGCCAAAATCGTAAAATCAGTTAATAACATAGCAGAGATCAGAATAACAGATGCCATGGTTATCAACAGCTATAAAAAGAAAAAATTTTTCGTACTTAATGATAATCCTCCATATAATATACTACCGCCATGGAGTTATATATAAGCCTTTTAATTGTTTTAATTTTTATTTTTTATTGTTATTTTTTTAAAAATTATTTTTACAGTATATTATAAGGATAATGAGTAAATTTAAATTTATTCACTTATAAGCATTATATGAAAATAAAAAGAGAAAAGGAAAAAATTTTAATTTTTTTCTTTTTCTCTCTTAAATTTTTAAGCGCTTGCGTCGACTTTGTCGTTGCAAACGCTTTAAACAAAACGTTGAGTTTAGGAACATAGCCATATTATTGTCTGTCCACGAAAGGCGCACCTAGCTAAGGTGATGAGTCCAAATGCGAAAGGGAAAGTCGCAGTTGCTATAATGACGGGTGGGAATTATTGAATTATATTAAGTTCTGTTAAATATACTATTTCCAAAGTTTTTCACTTTAATCTGTGCTGTAGTCAATCATTTACAAGCTCAATTTTTAGGTAAAATTATTTATTTATTGTCTGTCCACGAAAGCTGTGCCTAGCTAAGATGGATGAGTCCAAACGAGAAAATGAGAGTCACAGTCAGTATAATGACGGGTGGGAATTATTGAATTAATATTATATTAAGTTCTATTAAATATACTATTTCTAATATCGAAACTAATCATTTAGCATTCGACATAACAATAAACTTCCATTCAACTTCAGTTATCTTGCATTTGAAAACATCCCAATGTATGCAAAGCTGTCATCCCTATTTTGTCACTGGACTCGTTCAGTTAGCGCATGCGTAGTTGCATCGATGGTCGCGGTAAGCTGGTCGGACAGTATAAAGGTTATTCAGTACAAATGCAACCAATTTTTGGCTTTTTAATAAAAAAAGATTCATTTTAATTTTTTAATAATAAATATACTTTAGATCGAATATTTGCTGATTGAATAACCATCAATAAACCGGATCTCTTTGTTTGTAGACATTTCGTTTGTTCGTCAGAACAAACATCCCAAAGGCTCTTTTCAGAGCCATTAGTTTTGGTAAAGAGTAGCCAAATGTAATCAATATTGTACACTCTCTTTAGATTAAGCAACCAAATCAATTTTATATAAAAATCCAAGTAATAGGCCTATGTGAAAAATTTTATTTCATCTTATATTTCGGAAAATCGCAAATTCTATATCAAATTAAAGAATGAAACGTGTATGTTTTTTATTAACAAATTTTCAAATAATTATTCCTTTACATTCTGCTGGTGAATGCATTATAAATGTTCAGATATAATGAATAATTATCATTTTATTTTAGAAAAGATATATATTTTAGACAAAAATGGCATCAGTGTTTACTGTTATATCATAATCATGAAGATTTTCCTTTCCTGGAATGTTTCATGATTATAATATCAATTACTCATTATAATAGGAGGGGTGATCAAAAAGTAAGGTTACAAAGCCTGCAGTGAAACGTGTACATTTTATTTCATACAACCAATATAGCCAACTGATAGTACATACATTAGGTTATACATGGTCCATATCGGTTTAGGCACCTGTCGCTTCGTGGGATGAGTTTGAATATTCCCTCCCGGTAAAAATCCTGTACTTGCGTGTTCAGCCACGTTGTCGCGAAGTGTTTCACCTCGTCTGAAGCGAATCGTCGGTCTCCTAGGTGCTTCCTGAAGTGAGGAATGAGGTGAAAGTCGCTTGGAGCGAGGTCCGGGTTGTAAGGAGGGTGTTCGTTGATGTCCCAGCGAAACTGCTTCATCGAACACCCTCCCTACAGACCGGACCTCGCTCGAAGCAACTTTCACCTCTTTCTTCACTTGAAGGAGCACCTAGGAGACCGACGATTTGCTTCAGACGAGGAGGTGAAACACTTCGCGACAACGTGGCTGAACACGCAAGGACAGGATTTTTACCAGGAGGGAATATTCAAACTCATCCCACGAAGCGACAGGTGCCTAAACCGATATGGACTATGTCGAAAAATAACCTAATGTATGTACTATCAGTTGGCTATATTGGTTGTATGAAATAAAATGTATACGTTTCACTGCAGGCTTTGTAACCTTACTTTTTGATCACCCCTCCTATTATAATGAGTAATTGATATTATAATCATGAAGCAACCTTACTTTTTCATCACCCCTCGTAGTCTATGTTAGGATCTATTAAACAATTTAGAGACTAATTAATCAGGAATATCAAGAGCTTATCTATATTTAAACCATACAGTTACTACCGAAATAAATATTCTATTTTTAACTATTTTATTGATATTTAATAATCATAAAAACTATTTTACAAAAATGTGTCATTGCCTTTAAAAAAATAATAAACTTATTTCTGAAATAATTTTATGATATTAAAATATGTAGGTACACACTATCGCATCGTTTATTTGGAATATATGCCAAGTATTTTATATTATTATGGAAAGAACTATTCGCCAACTTCACAAACATGTCTCTTTATTTTGGAATGTTAATATTACGGGGTTAAAAAATATTTCATCAAAATCATCTTCAGTAAAATAATATGCATGTCGAATGTTATAAAAATATATTAAATAGTTCCATGATTATTACAAGTAAATTTTTTATATTGATATTGCTACATCTGTAATTAATATTAATTCAAATTTATCTCTAATACAGTAGTTATCTTGATAAATTTTATAAGTTCACATCAGGTAGTTTAAAAATTATCAGAGAAAAATTTATGAAAATTCGAATGCCAGCCATTTTTAAATGATTGATTGAAAGGATTAATTAACGTGTACTATAAATCATCTTTAACGATTGATCATACTCATAAATTTAATAAAAATTCAATGAACACTTTCGGAAATATTAATTAAGACAATATCTCAGCAGTTTGAACGTCCGCCATTTTACAATAGATAAAGCTAGAGGATTAGACGATACAGCTTCAATGTGAAGTTTAACGGCAGAACATCATTGCCAAATTTTATGAAAATCTACTACCGGTAATTAGATCAAAAGTATTAACAGGAGCCACACCGAAAACATAATGATAAATCTCTTTCCATCGGAAAATATTCTAAAAATAATTTAATTGAAAATTAATTATATACCATGGTCTGCAATCTTTAAATGAAGAATTTAATCATGATGAATAAAATTAAAAAATATTCGTAATTGTAAGGTGAAAAATTTAAACAGAAAAACCATTTTGAATTTTTTTCTGTGCGGTTTAACGCCCCTTTACTTCCGATAACACTGAGCAAACGGCATTTTAACATCCACCACGGCATCCACACCTTGATAGAATCAATTATCAGCTGATTCAACAACCTAGACTTGGATCTTTCCTGGGAAAAAACTAGAGGGATAAAACTCAGAAATTGAACCCGATTAGGATGGAAACACAATATCACCTAATTTTTATATTAGCTACGAAAATTCAGATTTTAAAAATTATTAATAACTCCAAATAATCAGTTGGTACTCTTTTAATATCTAGGAAACGATAACTATTCTTAGAAATGAAACCATATTAAATAATTAAGATAGCGCAATCACGATCCATTCAAACAAGTAAGTAGACTTTAAAGACGTGATAAAAGTTAAGATAGAGAAAAAATTAAGATATTATTTGCTCTTTGAATTTCATTATCTAATTTTCTAATTCTGAAAAACAAGTGAATGATATTTTAGGACTCAAGATTAAGACACAATAAACTTGAGGACTTAACGTTTTTTTTTTTCAATTGATAAATCAAAGGCATCGTTTTATTTATATATAGTACAGTATTTTATCAATGTCACCTGCAATCTTTTATCTTTAATTATTTCTCATTAAACAGTCTAGACCAGTGATTCCACCTTTTTATTGGCCATGCCCCACCTAAGCACCTATAAAATCTTGATGTCCTCCTGTGATATATAATTTTTATTATTCAAAAAGTGAACTCTTATTCACGTGGAAAAAGCCTAAAAGGCTATTAACTTGGTCTAAACAAGCTTCCAAAGAACATGGCATCCATGAAAGACAAAATAAAAGAACGAAAGGACAGTTGAAATAATGAGGAAGAAATCACTAAGAAATTGTTTAAAAAATAATAATAATATGGAATGATATGTAACAAGATCCTTCAATAATAATAATTGTGTGTGCAAACTAAATATTTTTTTTTATTTTTTTCTAATTTGGTCAAACATATCTTAATCACAATGTACACAGCAGGTGACAATGAAGAGGTAAGGAGTAAAGGTTATCTAAATCTTTTCCTCCTCTCACCACTCCTATTAGCGTGCTTCCCCCTCTCGATCGTCACCAGCTGACCGCTGTATATGTTTTTGATTTTAAATAAAAAAATATGTATGTAACAAAATATATTTATATAATGTATACGAGGCCCTTGAAATCATGAGAAATGCAAAAAATTCACTGTTAATAACTCAGTCTCGAATTGCCCCCCTTAAAAATCAAATTGCCCCCTTGTGGGGCGTGCGCTCCACGTTGGAAACCACTGGTATATGCATTCTCATATTATGATGCGAGTCTTTTTAACCTACTACTTTCCATAAGAAAGTAGATTAAAAAATGTTACATCATAATATGAGAGAATACATATCCGATTTTAATTCAGAAGTAATCCTAAATATTTATATCCATTAATTGTTTCACTCCTAACTATAATTTTTGTACTAGGAATTTAAATGCTGTAAATATATAGTATTGGCATATAGTATATTTACACCATTTGAATTCCCAATTCAAAAATTATAGTTAGGAATAATATAATTAATGATTACCATAAACTATATAACAAAATACCATATACAGTACTAGCCTAGAGTATATGATATTTAGTTAGTCTTTCATCATAAATAAATATGAAAATGACTTTTCTTGATTCATAAAAATAGGTCTTCCATAAATCAGATATATTTATTAGAAGAAAATTTATATGAAATAAGATTTATATTACTGCAACTTAATTCCTCAACAAAATTGGAATTATAAAATAATTGGATTTATAAATGAATTTTTCGAAATATTACATTGCCAACTGATATTTCCCTCTTTTCGAGTGTTTTCGATGATTCTTAATCTCATTCATTTTAATTTTCACAGGTATTTTTCATTCTATTTAATCATATTTGATATTTTTTGGAATCATTTTTTTACAATTAAGACCATTTAAGTTATACTCTCATGTGTATAAAATTTTCCATTTTTATTATTCGAATTTACATTAAATATTTTAAAATTGACCGATTTCAATAGCATATCATGAACAAATGAATTAATAAAAATTAAAGTCATTATGAATATTTGTGTGAGTAAAACAAGATTTTAGAAATTTGATCTGTAATGCAAAAAATACCTATTTGCGCAGATGTGAAAAATATACTGAATGAAAAATTTCAGTTATAAATTTCATTAGAAAATCATGAATTGTTTCTAAGAGCAGTAATATTTAGAAATGTTAAAGAAAATATCATATTTTGAACAATAATTTTTAATATGGTATCAATCTTTCACGGATGAGATATTGTATTAGGTTAGATTATATTAATAAAACTGCCATTGCACACTTCGAATATTCTATACTGGCGGCGGCCATTTTTAAATATTTAACAAAATAAATTTCATTTATTAGTTCTCTTTTAAATTTCACAGAGATCTAATAAATAATTAAACATATATTAAAAACACAGTCCAGAAGTTTAAACATTCCCATATTTAAACGATTGAATCTAGTAGATTAGATTATACCTTTAATCAGGGCAGACTCTAGGTACCAACCAGCAAAGCAAGCATCTGCTTGAAGCAAGTTTTGCCAAAAAATTTAATAACAAATACATATAAAATTTTGATATAAAAATGATTTTTTAAAATTCATTAGTTGCATTGTGAAAATAAATAAATATTTCTGTTCTGTCATTTCTTGTAAAATGAAAATAAAAAAATTAATTTTGCAAAAATTTTAGAAACATTTGCGTCTAAAATGCAAGAAAAGGTTGTATTTCTTGTAAAATGAAAATTAAAAAAAAAAATTAATTTTGCAAAAATTTTAGAAACATTTGCGTCTAAAATGCAAGAAAAGGTTGCCTTGATTTAAAAAGAATAAATATATAATAAAAAAAAAAACGAAAAACAGCAATAAAAGTTAACCTAATCTGCATTTTTTGTATTTTTTACATTTAACATAATATTTTTATATTTCTGAAAATAAACTATATTATCTAAACAATTTTATATATATTGGAAATGGGTGGCACTAAACTCTGAGATGGTAAAAACTTCAAGCCGGCTTGTCTTTAATTCAACATAATTTAACATTAAAAGATCCTATCTATGATTCTTATAATATGCCAACTCATATAATTTTAATCAGGGGCATTATTTCTAGCCTATTTTCGAAAGGAAATATAATTTATTATGTCTCCTGTGAATAACTTTGGAACTAATTAGGTGATTTTCATGAAATTCTCAATAATCTTCTATTGAAATTATTAAGAATTCATGAAAATCACCTAATTAATTCCAAAGTTATTCACAAGCGACACAATAAAACCTTACTATCCTTTCGAAAATAGTCTAGAAACGATGATGATGAAAATTAAATGAGTTTTCATCCTATAAGAACCGAGAGTAAGAATCTTCATCAGATCATTTTATAGGTGAAGATCGATTATGACTTTTATGGGAAAATTGATTTTTAAATTAATTATTACTTACTGTGATTTAATATACAGTATGTATTAGTTTTTATTCATATTTAAATATTTTACTTGCTTTTACTGAATTTTGTTAAAATTTATTTGAATTAACGTCAATACTTTTGTTCCCAATTATTTCAGCACATTTATAATTTTATCAGTCCGATAGATGTTTTCTTAGTCATAGTGCAGAATTAAAAATACTAAGATATAAAAACTTTTTGAAAGATCTTAGAATCTAATAACAGAAAGATTCTGAACGAATACCGTTATTAATTAGAATCGTTTTTTTAATTATTTATTATTAACATCAAAACAAAACTATTATTAATTAAATGCTGTCAGAGATGAATATATAATTTTAATGTTGAATGTTGTTTGTTTTGATAAATGTTGAATAAATGTATTTTATGACATTTATTAAAAATCTTTAGCTAGTGTATAAACAACAGAAAATATTCATTTTCATTTTCTATTTTTAAATTGAAATTTAAAATATAAATCACTAATCACTGAAATCACTAATTTTTTTCGATCTGAATAAACTATTGAAACTGTTTCTGATCTGTGAAAACAATTTTAATAACATTTTTTTAAATTATTAATTGAATCTATATTTATTTCACAAAAATAAATTTAATTTTTTTTTATAACAAAAATTAAATCACTAATTTTTTCGATCTGAATAAACTATTGAAACTGTTTCTGATCTGTGAAAGCAGTTTTAATAACATTTTTTTTAAATTATTAATTGAATCTATATTTATTTCACAAAAATAAATTAGTTTCTTTTAAAAAGTAATAAATAGTTCTACCTAAAAAATTGAATTTGTATCTATAGTCTATATTCTATTTTATATTAACATTTTTGTTTTGGTTTCTTTTTTTTAGTATTCTTAGGTTTATGTTTTGATTTTTGTCAATATAGTCTGTTGATTCTACAATAAATATAGGCAATTTTGGTTGATCTTGACCTGACCTTGCCACTCAGAAATCAGTTAATGATTGAAAAGTAAAATTAAAAAATATATATATATTTTCATTATTTTTGCTACAATACTCTCTAAAAAACTTGGGTTTGAAAATATAACTATTATACATTCCACTATTTTTTAATCTAGTATTTTTTATTTTAACTTGGATAGTGCTACCAGGGACAAAATATTTCCTTATTATAAAGAATAATCATGATTCATTCAACATTACTGTAAAAGTTAAAACTACATTCAGATTCAAAAAAAAATTTTTTCTTTTTAAAATTCTGCTAAATATTCTGAGTTTCAATGATTAGGCAATCTAATTTCCATTTATAATGTGTCTATGAAAAATCATATTCTAATTTTTGACATATTAGAATTATGACCAAAAATTTAGAATGTTTTCTCAATATAAATTGGAGACCTTGTGTAAATAAGAATTTTTCATTTTTTTCAGTTAAGATCATTAAATTTTACTAAATATATCTAAATTCTTTTAATAGATTCAATTATGCAGATAAATTCTATGTCAAATATATCATTTTAAGAACATACCAAAAAATATTCAAATAAATTTCCTACCTATGTGCTTTAATTTCTTTATCTTGCACTTGGACTATTATATCTGAATCTATTTCTTCCATGAACATCTTTAATAAATCTTCTCCTAATTTCGAACATGCCTGAAATTTTCTGTTTGCTGATGATCCATTTAAAATATTTTCAAGTTCAGGACTTTGACTTTCTTTAGATCTTCTTCCATGGCCAGAACTAGTATTACTCAGTGCTCCAAGAAATGAAGAACTAATATCAGACACTTCAGAATAAATTGTTTCTGAATCATCATCTATTTCTCCTGACCATGATGGTGGTGATAACAATTGCCTATCTTTTAAGACATCAGATATAGATTGTTTATCAGAAGACAGAATACTACTTTCCATACTAGATGTGATTGATTCAGAAAGATCTGCTTGTGAAATTTGTTTTTGTTGAGATTTTTCTTCATTTCTTCCAGAAGTTTTTGTTTCTAATATTACTTTTGGCGTATCAATGCTAGTAACTTGTTTAATCTGTACAGGTTTTTGAATTTTATGTGGAGAACTAAATCTACTACTATTTTGTTGTTCATCTGTTTCTTGAAATTTCTTAATTTGAGTTTCTTCTTCACATTCTGGTCTACGAAATGTCATTGCATCCACATCCTGTGGTCTAGTTGATGCTTTAACAATAACAGGTTGTGGTTGTGGTTTTGGAGGTTCTTTCTTTGGTTCTTTTCTTCGAAGAATTGGGCTCATGGGTAGAAGACCATCTCCTTGATCTGCAATATTAGTATCTTTCTTTACATATACTTCTGCATTATTTTGATTTTTTACACATTTACTTGGAGATTCATTTTTATGAATATTTGATTGTTTATCTAATGTTCTGATTTGCTTATTTTCAAGTTTTTCTTCAATTGAAACAGTTTCTTTAATTAATTTATTTTTGTTATCTTTCTCATGATGTCCTTTATCAATTTTAAATAAATCACTATTCAGTGAATCTATAAGATTTGACAAAATATTTGAACATACACTTTTGCAAGATATGACATCTTTTTTAACTTCATTTTCTACAGATTCTTTATTTGATTTTTGATCACAGTTAGTTTTTATATCATTTGATAATTCACATGATTTTATCAAATCATTATTATTATTATTATTTTTATTTTTATTATTTTTTAATTTTTCTTCTTCTGTTTTCACTTTTTCACTATACTTTTGTTGTGCAGATATCACACTATCATTCACATCATTTTTTAAATCTATGAACATTGAAATTGATTGTGCTTTGTTTGGGTTTTCCTTTTTTGAAGAACCAATATCTTGCTCAGTTTCTGCTTCAATAGATTCTAAATCTATAAACATATAGCAAGATTGTGGTCTTTTTGTAATATGTGTTTCAGAATTTTCTTTCAACATACATGAATTTTTAACAAGAGTATTGGAAAGCTGTGGAAATGAATTAACTTTAATTAATTTATTATATAAAAAGTTACTAGTTTCTACTGGTTCATATACTTTTTCCTGAAAAAAGGGGGAGAAATTTTCTTGACAATATTCTTGTTGCAAGGAGGTCTTCCTTATTTGTTCTTTTTCATTTTTGCTGGCATCAATATACATATAAACTGACTGAGATCGTTGATTAGATGTCTGCTGTGGTAACTTTGGATTAGCAACATCTGGTGTAAGATTATCAATATCAATGTAAAATGGAAACATTGAACTGGATCTTTTATGACTTTTATTAGAATTTGCTAATTCTTCAGATTTTTTTCCTTGTGCAGATGATAAATTTGAACTACTATCAAACGATGTAGCAAGTGATGATAAAGAACATTGTAACCCCGCTTCAGAAACTAAACTGAATGTACTTTGAGACATAAAACCAGAATCACTCATAACACTTGCATCTAACCTTCTTCCAGGTGAATTTATTCCAGGTACAGATTCTTGCTCCATATTTTTCATTTGCTCATTTTGTGTGGCATCCTGAAAATGTTCTCCTTTTAATAGCTGTGGATTCCGATGAAGAAAAAATGATCTCATAGCATCTTGTTTTCTGGAATGGAATAATTCTTCAGTAATCATATTTTCATCATCAGATGTTTTAATTATAGATGTATCATTTTCCTGAGAATCCCACGGTTGAGAATCTGAATTTAATGTTTCTTCAAGTGGTAACTGAGCCTGCAAATCAAAAGTACCACTACGTACCATACCACTGCTAGGAGAATCTGAACTTGTATCAGCTGGTGTATTATCTACTTGAGAATTCTTATTACAATCAACACTATATGCTTGATTTTTACATGTTTGATCATCTAATGGTAAAATAAAATTTTTTATAGATTTTTCATATTCATTGCTACTCCCAGTATTATACATACTAATAGTATTATTGTTTTCTTTTTCAGATTTTAATTCTATACTGCTTTTTTCTTCTATGTTTGAACTATTTGTTTTATTGTCTTCCATTTGCTTTTTAGAATATAATTCATGTTCTTGAAAAATGCAAGCAATATCTTTTTTCTTTTCAGGAGACAAAGGACTAGTTGTTGGGGTTACAAATAATTCATTATTACATCCTTTATCTCCTTCATCTTTTACCGATGATAAATCTAATGGATTATTTGTGGTTGATTTTGATTGTTCATTTGCCAATTCAGATAATATTTTTCCTAATCTTACAGCTTCACACTCACTTTTTCTTATATCATCTTCAGTATAAACTTTCCTGGTAATAATTAAATGATATTTTTAGACAAATTAATTCAAACTTTGTAAAAAGTTAAATTAATTGGTAATAAAAATATTAATTATATTATTATTATTAATAGATGAAACTATATATTTAAAATTTAAAATAATCTTATAGTTGACAACAGAATACTGAATCCTTTAAGATGGTATATGAGTAGTTCAAACTATGACAAACTCTTGAGTTCTATAAATCTATGGTTCATTATAATGTGATATATAAATGCCAGTCTAAAAGGAAATTGCTTCATCAACAAAGTTCAAGTTGTAGTTAACAAATCTCGAGTTTTGTTTGTTACGAGGAATGCTATTGATCAATTTCGTTTTATTTCATATTGCATAGCATGCATTAACAGTAGTAATGGCAACTGATATGAGAATACTGAAAGTTTGAGGAGAGAATTTTTGTGAAGTGAAAAATTAATAATAATAGATTTGATTGATCATATTAGGCTATTATCAAAAATAAAATAATGGTATAATTTTCAAGAAATGTCTGCTGCATAATAGCATTTAAATTAATAGAAACTATCAATAGTTAGATGGGTATGAGAAAAATGTTTGATTATTACTTAGATCTAATCATTATGAAAATGTGAAATGTGTTATTATTTTTTTCTAATATTGTTGAAATATTAAAAAAAAAAAGTGGTCTTGATGTTTCCTTTAGTTTACAAATATAAAAATAATAAGCCTATTTCATTATCACTATTAGAATCACTGTCATTATCAACCATTTTATTATTGTAATTAGATGGTTTAACTACTAAACTGCCATTTTTGCAAGTTTAGTTAAACAATAATTTAAATCAGCAATTGAACTAATGTCGAAAAAACATAGTTTGATCTTAAAAGATATTTTAAATACCAGTTTTCATTTTAAATATCATTGGAGGAACTGGCTAATAATTATTTGGATTTGATCTTGAGTCCTCAAATTTATAAAATAATCCAGAATCATTTTATAATCCAGAAGTTTATAAAATAATCCAGAACCTGAGCTCCAAGGTGTAAAATCATCTAGAATTGAACCCAATCCAGGTTCAGTTCCAGATAATTGTTTTAATGTTTTAAGATCTCCAAGGGGTAAGCAATTGCTTTAATAATATATTTTTAATAAAATAAAAAATATTTCTAGCTAATATGCTATTAAAATATCCAAGTTTGGAATATTGTAAGAGCAATCACAAGATTGGAGAATATTAAAAGTTAAATGATCGTAAGTGAGGACTACCTGTATTAAAATTCATAACTCAGTTATTAACTAGACAAATGACTAACTTAAATATAAAAAAATGAATAATTTTATAATCAAAAATATTTTTTAATTATTAAATTAATAATTTCATTCTCTCACCTCAGTAAAGATAACACATGTGTTTTACCAATAAATGATTTAAATGCCTTATTCTGATGAACATTTACTTCGTTTTTGCACAGTTCATTATATAATGTAGGAACTCTAACTTTTAAAATAGACTTATGTGCCTTTATTATGCTTATATGCTCTTTCTTGGTTAATTCACATATATTTTCAATTTCATTAGAAGTAAAATATTTATCATTTACAGCAATGAGTATATCAGGAAATAAACTTTCTTCAAAAAGTCTATTAAAAGTAAAAAAATTTATTAGTATAAAATTTTAGAATTAAATAAATATCAATAATTAATATAATATATATGATGTATATATAATAATTTATAAAATAAAATTATCTTTCAAAATTATATTTTTTCTTTAAGAGGAGAGCAGAATCTGTATTTTTAGCTTTCTTAATGAGATGATGGAAGAGGGAAGAAATAAATAAATGTAGTTAAATATCTGCTATATTGCTTGAACTTTTAATGTTTTATTTTTTTTTCATCATCACATTCATTGCTGTTTATCATGAAAGTTAAATTTTTGAATGATGATTTCTCAAAGCACAAAGACTCTGAGAATAAACTGTGTAGTAGATGTTTTGAATATATTTTTCTATTTTAATTTCCCAGAATCTTATTATTTGCTCTTCTCTTTGTAGGATTTTAATTATATTTTATTTTTTATTTTTACTAAATTAATATTAATTATAAAAATATTATGAGTAAAATAAAATACTGTTTCATTTTGTTCATTATTACATTTCAACATAAGTGGCAGAGAATGTTTAGAAATTTGTTCTGTTTTGCTGCTTGAAAACAGCATTCTAAAAATAATGTATAATAATAAAAATTTAATCATATTTTTTTCATCAAATTAGTAAAACATCAGATTACTTAATAGAAGTAAGATGATATATTGTTGGATTACTACAAAAAATCTAGACTTTTATCAAAACAGTATTTAAAATCCTAGAAGAAATTTTCCTTGTGAAAATTTTTAAAATATATTTTTAATAAAATACTAATATAAAGTTATTTTATGTACTAAGAAAATACAAAAAATCTATATGCAGGAAAGCTTGGATCAGATAAACCAATAAATTGAATAAATAAAGAAATTGAAGAATATGATGATATTATATAAGTTTAAGATTTTATGATTATGGTCTTGGTGTGTTAGAGGCTTTTAAGCAGTTAAAGAAAATGTAGTTAACAAAAATGGAAAAAAATACGTAAATTATAAATACTGCAATAGAATAAAATCATTTATTTTGAATTACTGTCATGATATAAAAATAAGATTCTGATGTAAATTTGCTAATGTCAAATATTCTAGTTATCACTAGCAAATTTGAATCTCATTGAACCAAACATTAATAGACCTCATCATTTTGCTATGCTAATTAACTAAATCATGGGTTAATATAAGAATTAGACTAATGAATGCTGGCTAACAGGAGATTTAATATAATTTTTATTTGTAAAATATACCAATTTTTTGCAAATTTTACAAAATTTTTTGAATGATGTAGAAACATGAACTAATTAGTATAAATAATATAGCTTCTGTCATTTTATTACACTGCTTTTTCTTAATCTATAATTACCTTTCAGCTCGTTAAGCAGGATAAAATTATCTCCACAGTTCTTTTTTAACGTTAGGTTTATTGAGAATAGAGTACTATTCTCAATAAACCTAATGTTAAAAAACAACTGTGGAGATTACCTTTCAGCTCGTTAAGCAGGATAAAATTATTATAAATAATATACTTTGGCATCATGGATATCATGGCCAGTTTTACAACAAATATTCAAAATTTTTAAAATTAATATTTTTATTTGTTTATAACAATTATTGTAATTAATGTATATAAAAATATTTTTTATACATTTTCCAAAATATTTTTTATTTTCAATATGCAACATTAAGGAATTAAGAAATATAAATTACTTTTCAAAAATCAATGTTTTTACATTAGCCATTTTAATAATGCTATATATAAAATCATAAAATTTCAAATCAGAAGTGAATTGAAATATATATTTATACAAAGAAAATTTATTATTTTGACAGACAGAAACCAATATTCCTATAGACCAACACACAATATGTCTTTGGCTCCAAATTCTGGACCTCAGCAAGGTATAATATTTCTTTTATCATTTTATAAATAAAGTAATATGATTCCTTTAAATTAATTATTCTATTAAAATTTCAGGATGGCCAAGAGATAGTCAATATAGACAGTATACTAATTCCGTAAGTCAAAATCAGTATCATCCTGGACAACGAGATGGATGGGATGCATCAAGACATGGAGAAGGTCCACCCATTACTCATAATAATTGGCCAATATCTTATGGAAATCAACAAGACTCGTATCCACCTCATATGGGAAATGTACCTTTATCAATTGCAGGCAAAATGCCATATGGTAGAGAAAGAGTGTATATTCCCCCAAACAAAATATCTGTAAGTATTATTCTCAAAAACTTTATAAATATATTTATAATGTTTTCTTGAAATATAAAAAAATGAAGTTAGCCTAAATAAAATGATTGCCAAAATAAGTTAATATTTTCATTAAATATCTTACTCATTTTTTAAATATGATTTCTACAAATTTTCTCTTACATATTTGCTATCAACAAAAAATTCAAAAATATGAATAAAAACTAATTAATAAACAAAAATCAATATTTTTTGTCAGTTTTAGTTTAATATAGAACATTTGTAAAATTTTTAGCTATGCTGTTGGCTTTAGAATCTGTAATAATAAAATGCAATGTCTATAGGGTGCGTCAGCTAAATCCAGACAAATTTCAAATTGAATTTCCCGCCATATTTGATGATTAGCCTTTTATATTATATAAAATTTTAATTAATACAGTAAATGAAAAGAAAAATTAGATTTATAAGTTTCAAATTTCCCGTTCCATGAATTCCAACACTTGTCATTATTGTAGAGAGAGCCAACAGAGATTGGAAAATTCCCCTCTCTTTAGTAAAAGGACTATTACCTTTGTTCTACCCAAAACAAAGTATGTTGATAATTAAGTGGTACTTAAATAGTGAAAACTGAAGTGAATGAATGATCTCTTTAGATAGTAGCTGAAAAAATTTAGTCTTCCACCTGAATTAAAAGATAACTAGATGATGATTGTTTTTCTTCCTCTAGTTTCTTTGGACTTTTACAGATTCTAAAAAATAATAAATCTTTGGCTGATAACTCTCAAGTGGTTCATCATGTTCTATGAAGATTGCTTTCTGCTCCATTATGTTAGTAGTAGTTCTGATGAGTTTATAGGAGCTGATATCATTTACAGCAATAAGTTTATCAAGAAAGAAACTTTCTTAAAAGTCATTTTTTAAATATTCAGGAATGGGGCAATGGAATAGACTGTTGCATTAGATAAAACTGACTGATGTAGTATGAAGAAAGCAAAAAAGGTTAAACAGATTGTGTTGTCAATATTGTCAACAACCAAAATGCACATCCGAATCAGCTTCCTCTGGACTTTTTGCTGGCATCTCTAGTGCCTGAAAGAGGAACAGATCTATAAGATTCTACTCTTCTTCTTGGGAAAATAGACTTGCAAAAAGGACTCTGTACTCTCAAATTAAAGTTATACTTTAAGAAGTTTGACTTCTCTTAAGATGGCTATTGTCAAGGAGAGCTATTTAGAATCCAATATAACAACTGAAGAAATAAAATTATTCAAGGGAAGATCTGGATGGAATTCTTGTGGAAAAATTTCTGCCATTGCTCAGAAACTATACTTTGATTAATGGTTTGTCAATGTTAAAAGCTTAAAAGCTGTGTTCTTGAAAAGGCACATTCTAAAGTTTTCCAGTGAAGGATCTTTCTAAGCCAGTCAAGGAAGCATTCTGAACTAGGAATATAATCAGATGGATCTCATAAGTTTTTGATATATCTTAGGGCATATAATCCAATATTCTATGTCAACATTAATGAATTTTTCCAGGATTTAAACATTATTTTGCATCTCAATAAATTCCATATAGCTGATGAATAGACGACACTGCTGAAAAGAAAATCCTACCAAATGATGCTAATGTGAAGCATGAAACAGAGGAGGTAAGATTTAGTCTTGCTTTAAAAACAGCAGTTTTATTTTCAACTGCTGTCAAAAATCAAGTGTATAAATGCTGAAAATTTGCTTTTTAATTTAGTAATTTAGAAGTCTGCTAAATATTGAAAACACTTTTATTGAAAGTAAAAATAATATTTAAAAATTTCATTATTAAAACTTGTAAATA
>AYEL01088099.1:0-21516 GCA_000484575.1 Olivierus martensii
TATATAAAATTTAAAATTTTTGAATAAACTGAAATTTTAAAATTCAATTTCATTATTTTTGATTTGGATTTCTATTAATAATAATCTATTTATTTACGATAAAATGATGTTTTCTGTATAATTTAATTCTATTTGAATATGATTTTAATATCCTGATATTTTTATTTCAAGTTACATAATATATGACCTAGAAGAATTTATGCAAGTTGAGTTTGCATAAATTATTAAAATCACAGATAATTGTTAAGAATGGCCTACATAATTAAGTGAATATCACTTAATTTGATGGAATATAGCAGGGGTGGCCAACTTGTTTGCCATTAAGATTGACTTTATATGTTAACGAGTTCGCGATCTATCTTCGAAATTCTTCGTTTGAAAATGAGTGTAGAGATAAGAGCCAAAACCACATATCCCAAAATGAGATATCCAGCAGCGGCGACAGTTTTTTCTTTTATTTTACTCATAAATTTCAAACACAATACTTCACTTCAACTCTCACAACTGTCAATTCATAGGCCATGTTGTCATTGTCAGCGAATTTAGAATTTTGTCCAAATGCTCTGCTGCTACCGGCTTATTCTGTTTTGGGTCATACTCAGCAATAAAGCAAAAAGTTTGGCTTTAGTTGTCTAGAGAAGGCACTATATAGTCGATCGCAATCAACTGGTTGATTGCGATCGACCTGTTGGCCACCTCTGGAATATAGGAATGAAAATTAAATAGGTTGACCATTTATCTTGGAATTTTGAGACAGTTAGTTTTTGGTGCATGATCCTGTATCAGTAAATATCCAGATTTTAAAGTCTACCCCATTTTCAAAATGGAAGTTTTTATTTTTGAAATTTGTGCATGAAATCAACAAACGAAATCAATTTGTGAAATTTGTGCATAAATTTTGCAATGTTATTTGAAATGCAGGTTCAAAACATATGTGAAATCAGTATTGTCAAATCAATACCTGTCAATATTGTTTTACTATTCAAATTATTAAACTGCTTACTCAATATGTGATTGCTTTTAGATATTATAATTAAGTTTAAGAAGCAAGTTGTTGTTAATTAATAAAACAATGAATTTGATAATTCATTATTTATATACAGTGGATTCCGCTTAATTAGACCAAATCTCAAAAAACGGAAACAAAACTAATAAACTAATACAGTCAATTCTTGTTATTTGCGGATTCCGTATTCGCGCGTTTGACTATTCGTGGAAATTTATTTGTAACCACAAAATCGATATTTGCGGAGCTTTCGTGCTTATTTGCAGACTCCCGCTGAGCAGCAAAAATACTGTTACCAATATAAACTTTCTCACTCTAATAAAGAAAGTTGTTTGTTACCAAGTGTAGTCTCTGAATTGGTTTGCCGGAAAATTTCTCATTATCAATCCTTGCTCACTCCACAGACTGCAGGTAGGCCAAATGCCTGTTCATGTCGTCTGCAGGTCTCATAGAAGAATGTGATCCTATGCTTGAATGCAGCCTCATATTTAAGTGCCTAACTTCCTGCACATTTGCTCCTTATGCCGAAATTTTAGAAGTTCTGAGGCAAAAAACGATGCAGACAAGCTGACGCAGTTTTTTAATGCAATTCAGAAAGATAACGCGTCAGTTGTCACTTCAAACATTTTGCAACATCAAAAAATATCAATCAAAAATAAGATTTTATTTACTACATAGTTAATGTTTTCTGCATTATTATTTTGAGTTTAAGTCCATACTGCTCTTTGGAGAAATGGTCCACTAGGTCGTTCGCTTTGCTGGAGTTCTTCCACATCAGGAATATATCGTGTACGTATCAGTAGTATAGAACCGCATCAGATCTCAGCTAGACTCATAGTAGAGAAGAGACGTTCATCGATGTACAATATAGAAAAACAGCTAGCTAAGTGGTGCTCTGAACAATTGGGTGGCTATCATTTGGCCAATAGTCGGCACAAGACTTCCTACAAAGATTAAAAAACGTTGAGATGACAGGCAATGAGACAATGACTGTGCTTGATTTTGAATCCTTATATCCATCCCTCAACCTAAATGCCACATGTCTGTTATTTTACCGGTTCCTGATAGAACATACACAGAATGAAGAACAAGAATGCGCAGTACTAAGGGACATAGCACACTTAATCTGCCACCACTCATTTTTCGTATTTAAAGGCCTATATTATAAACAGGTACAAGGGGTACCCATAGGAAGCCCCATGGCCGGGGTCTTGGCCGAGATAATGGTAAGAGAGATAGAAAGACAGATTCATAACTCTGTAATCTCTGATGCGGTTCTATACTACCGATACGTAGACGATATATTCGTGATGTGGAAGGATGCGGTTCTATACTACCGATATGTAGACAATATATTCATGATGTGGAAGAACTCTAGCAAAGCGAACGACCTAATGGACCATTTCTCCAAAGAGCAGTATGGACTTAAACTCAAAATAACAATGGAGAATAAGAACGAAACCAACTACCTAGACGTAAGATTTTTTATAACTACAGAGGGATAGAAACCACAGTCTATGTAAAACCAACTGCAACACCAGTGCTAATCCCCAGGTGGTCTTTTGACCCCTGGACGTATAAGAAAGCAGTGTTTGTGGCGTACTTTAAAAGATGCTTAACTCACTGTTCAAATATGGTCCACAGAGAAAATGAATTAAAAAGGATATATAAATGGGGGCAAAAACATGGATATAGTATAAAATTTATGAAGAAAATTTACAGAGAACAGAAAGCTATAACGGAAAGTAATAGTAGAACACCTAACCAACAAGCTGAAATGAATATGAATGATCCCTTAGTAGGAGAAGATCCTATCCCTATCCCGTTTAGATTACATAACAACAGAACGGTAAAAAGAGTGCTTAAAAGTAACAACAATAGGTGCACGTATAAAAGAGCATCCACGATTTTTAATATACTTAGGAATGATAAACTAAAATATAATGATGAGTATAAGTCGGGAGTGTATAGAATCCCAATACGAAACGTAGAAGATAATAGGGAAGAAGTTTATATATGAGCTACCACGAGAAACTTTAAAGAAAGATTGAGTGAGCATAGAGACAACATAGCCAAGGGCAATATGGCCACTGCCTTGGCCCAAAGAGTGTACCAAAAAGATATTAGTGTAGAATGGCAAGAGGCGAAAATTATCAAATCAGTACAAAATAGGAGGAACTTAGCAACGGCAGAGAAAATCGAAATCTTGAAATCACACAACAAAGAGAATATAATTAATATTAAACAAGCTGAAGAAACAAGCAGCGCCTGGAAATATGTGGTAAAGAAAAGTAGCTAGAGACGAGGAGGAATATAACTGGTTATTGATATGATACGTCGACTATTATTTCCAGATTAATTCTGTACATTATATATAAAATACTGTTTTAGTAGTATGAAACTCCTGATCTGTATATTTTGTTGAAATTCTAAAAATGAGCTAAAAATATTAAATGTTTACTAAACTAAATGTCTATTAATATTTTGTTTTTGCTTATAGGTTGAAAGTAGATTTTCCAGCATCCTCAGTTTCTGAATGTTGTCAGATGAAGAAATAGCTAGGAATAAAAATCTTTAATACTTTTTAATACTCAATAGTAATTCATCTAATGCATCTTTGACCTCACACACACATCTCTCAGTATCTTTAAAAAACAAATATTTTAGAAATTCAAATAAATATTAAAAACAAATTATAAAAATTAAATGAAATACAGATTACTAGCAATTTAATGTTTCTAAACACCATATTTCAAATAGGAATTTGACAAATAGTAAATATTTTAAGGTTATAAATATATTTGACTTACATATATTTGACATATGTAGATCCATACTTATGTAGAAATTTTCTGACTTACAAGAAAAATATATTGATAAACAGATAAAACTATAATGCAAAGATACAAGTATTTTTTTATTAATTTCATCATTTATCTTAATAAATACACAAAACCCATGTAAATAAGTTAGTTTTAGTTAATGAGCCAGGTCCAGACCAAGACCTCTCCTGAAAAACTACTACTAGTACTGTATAAGGTATTCTCTAACCTTCATATGTTTTACTTATGTAGAGTTTTGTAAAATAATCTTATTTAAACTTACAGTTTGGGATTTTCTGTACAGTATAAATGCAGATTTATTTCTATCATAATTTTATCCTGATTAAAAGAGGTGCCAAAACATCCATTGTCAACAAATCAGTTGTTACATTTATTATAATAATTAAACCATTTAAACAAATACCATAATTACGTATTTTTAATTATCTGTTGCTCAACTGTTGGCCTTTCTTTCACAGACTTTTCCCTCTGGTGATAGTGACAAACTCTTTTCCCATATTAATTTGGCCAAAATCATGAATTAGATGTAAAATATAAATGTATTAAATTTAAAATTGAAATATCATTGTTCTTAGAAATTAGTCATTTATCAGTTGTATTTGTTTTTAATTTAAATGGATAATTATTTGCATTTAAATAAAAATGGACTATTTTAATTCATCTTTATTTCTTTTTTATTCAAAATTTGTTGCTATTGTATAAAAGCAAAATTTATTTGATAATATTAATGCTTATGCTTATTTTGATAGATTACTAATAGATAAGTTCAAAACAGTTTCTAGATTAACAAAATTTAAAACATTCATTCATTCATGATAGCAATAATTATAATGGCATCAGATAAAGGAATTTTTCTTCAAAATTTATGCAACTACTATATTTTTTCTAGATATTTATGGATATAGTTGAAACCAGTTTAATCATTTATTTTTCAAAGCAGATTTATAAACATATTTAGAAAATTCATGCAAAAGAAAACAGAAATTTATAAGTTTATAGTTTCACAGTTCTGTTTTTATTTGCTATATAACATAGATAATTTTTGACTTACAATGACATCAATTTATAACCATTCATATTTAAGATGGTAATGTAATTGATAAGTTCTGTGATTGGTCAATGTTATCCATATGTATACAAGTTCATTCACAATAGTTTTATGTACTCACAGTATCATTTTCTGTCTGATTCCTATAAATTTATGTTCATTAAATTTTTTTATAATATAGTTTAGTATCAATATGAATATTGGTAATCGAAAATCCATAAATTTAGGATATTTTTGTCTTCCAATCTTGAGGCTTGAATTAAACTCCATTATAAGTCAGAGGTTACTTGTAATACAGTAAATTCCCAATTATCCAATTTGGAGATTAACAGGTTAATTTGAAAACCTGGAAGTAATTGTCTGATAATTGATAATTGTCTTAGATGCAATATCTAAAATTTTTACAAATATCCTAAATTCATTTTTTTAATTATATATTAGATAATTGGCAATCAAAATTAGAATTAAATAAAAAATACAAATACTGTATATAACAGAGTACAGATAGTTCCCACCTTTATGAACTAATTTGTTCCTGGAATGAAATCATTAAATAAAAATTTGTAAACCAAGAATACTATAACAAATTTACTATAATAAAATTAAGTAAAGACTAACAAAATCAATATTATATGATTAAATAATGACTTATTTATCTAAATAAATGAAATATTGTCTTTAAAATCAAGAAAATTATAATAATAGAGAAATTATTTGTGTCATATTAATGTTAAACAATTTTTATTCTTCATTATTATTGATAGATAAGTAGAGAGCTTTAATGCAGATGAATTATCTTAAGCAAAATCTAGGAATAGAATTTATTTTTATAATATCTCACTAAAAGTAGAGAACATATTACTTCTGTTTCTCACCACCATTTTAAATTTTCCAATTTTGAAGCAAATGATTGGTTTCTGCTACAAAACCAGTTGTACTATATTGTATAGTTATGTATGTGGGTCTAAATACCTTTTTATGAATGTTTAGAATTTATTTATTGTAATTAATGTTTATATTTTAAAATTTTTTTTGATACTTCATATTTGAAAAAACTTGGATTTGTAAACCAAGAACTGTATTTGAATATATATGTGCATATAACACTTATTTTTAATTTTAGATTATTTTTAATATTAGTTTTTGCATAATTTGTGGATTATCACAGAAAATTAATTTCCTGACTAGCCTGGTTAATTGAGAAATTAGCTGATCTACTGTACAAAATTTTTAGATGCAGTATATACTCTATTCATCATAATATATATATATTTATGAGTTTCTGGGTTTTAAACTTTTTTCTTTAAATATGAATAATCAAAGAATCAAAAATATCAACATTAATTTCAATAATTAAATGCTAAACATTCATAAAAAGGCATTTCAAACAACAAATATAGCTATGTAATAGTTGACTGGGTTTGTAGCAAAAACCTTGTCATCTACTATGAAATAAGGAAAATCAAAATGGCAGTTAATAAAAGAAATAGCAAGCTCTCTGGCTTTATTAGCATATCATATAAATAATTTCCATTCCTAGATTGCACTTAAGATATAGTTTGTCTGTATTAAAGCATATCTATTTATATGTAAATACTAATAATAAATAAAAATTCTAAATAAAATTTGACATTTATATGACACAAATAATTTCTTTAAAATCAAGCAAATTATAATAATAAAGGCTATGTTTTCATTTCTTTAGATAAATAAATCATTGTTTAATCATAAATTATTGATATTGTGACTTTTATTTAATTTTATTGTGATCAAATTGCATTAGCTGAGAACAGAATATTTGATTGTACATTATGTCTATGGGAAATTAATTCTTGGTTTACAATTTCTTACCTTATGAACTCATTCCAAGAACAAATTATCTTGTAAAATCAAAAACTCATTCCAAGAACAAATTATCTTGTAAAATCAAAAACTACATACATACATACATACATTTGTAAAATCAAAAACTACATACATACATACATACATACATACATACTTGATATTACATTACTGCACTTTGTAAAATCAATTATACTTCCTATAAATGTTTCGCAAATATTAAATCTAAGTGGCAAATATTAAAATTTGAGTGGAAATTTTTCTTTTATTTCATAGTGCAGGAATTAATGGCAAAAATTTTTATTTTTGTTTCATTTTATTTTCTTTTTATTGTAATAGTAATATTTTTATAGCATTACACACATAGCAAAACTATTACTTATATTAGCATTTGCAATTTTTTACGTGATATTCTTGAATTAAATTTTTTGCATTTCAATTTATTTTTAATAGCATTTAATAACACCCATTATATATTATTCTATTTATATACTGGAATAAAATTATACTGTGTAAATAATTTTATTCCTTGGGCAAAATGGAAGATTTTATTTAGTGTCATTTCATTTATGGAATATTTTCTCTGATTTAATCTTACATTTTAAGTATTCAAAAAATTTTAATTTCAATTAATATATTTCAGAATGGATAAATTGCAAATAAACTAATTTTTCTATTCTTGGAAATTAATTTATGGATTAAGATTTTAAATTATAGAATTATATATAAATTTGCAGAAATGATAAAATTATGAAGTATTCTTTCTATATAAAAATTTAAAATATATTATATACAACTGATAGAAAGATGTTTTAACTAAATCAAATTTACACACAATAAATACAAATATTTAATCTTTTAGAAAAATAACTTACCTGCAGACATTACTCCTTCTACTCCTGTATAATCTAAACATCTTTGGATATCTTCATAACATAATATATTACCATTGGCAAAAACAGGTATACATACACCTTCTTTTATGGCTTTAATAGTTTTCCAAGAAGCAATACCTGTTAAATCTCCTTTCTGATCACGTGTCCTTCCATGAACAGCAAGTAATGAAGAGCCAGCATCTGCTAGCATTCTGTTAAAATCAGATTTTATCATTAAATTTTTTCTTGAAGTTATGAAATTTATGCTGATCATAAGTACTATCATGTAAGGATAGACAATAAATAATGGGAATTTGTTAAAGAATAAGTCAAAACATAATTTGATGATTGAATATTTTTTTATTTTAATATGTATGTTGCAATTATTACTGGCAACTAAAAGATTTGTTCAGTCTGAGAGCACATGCACCAGTTCATTGCAAATATGAAATTTGTTATAGAATTTGTGTTCAATCATTTACAAAGAGTTGTCATTCAATTTTTAACTGAACAGAATACATCACCATGCAAAACTTTCACCAGAATGCAAAACATTTATGGTGAAAACTGCTTATCAAAGACTAGAGTGTATGAGTGGAATTCCAAATTTCAGAATGGACAACAGTTGTTGGAAGACAATGAATTTACAGATAGGCCTCATGACTCAATCACCTACAACAATATTCAGCATGTTGACACCATAATCAGACAGAATCAGCAAGTGATATCGAAAGAAATTGTTGTGGAAGTCAACATTTCACATGGTTCTCTGTTTGCCATTGTGCATGAAAAATTGTATTATTGGTAACTTTGTGCAAAATGAGTTCCAAAAGTGCTGTCTGATGAACAGAAGTTATTGCAAATGATTTATCTTTGCAGCACCTTCAACAGTAAGATGTTGAAGGCAATGCCTTTATTTCAAAATTATTATTGGCAATGAAACATTGTACTATTGGTACTAATCATTATCCAAACACAACAGTATGCAGTGGAAACATTCAAACTGTTTGCCTCCAAAGAACTCAAAATGCAACTATCTGCCACATAGTTATGCTGAGTTTGTTCTTTGATGAATGCTGACATGCTGAAGATTAAGCTCCATGCACAATCAACAACAAATGCCTGGAATACTAACAAAGGGAGTCATTCTGTTGCATAATAATAGCTGCCCACACACTGTGAATGTGACCAAAAGTGTTTTATAAAATTCCTATTTTTATTGACTATCCTTTGTATTATCACATTAATATGATTATAGATAGTCTGGGTATGATAAATATGGAAAAATCAAATAATAGCCAAATATCTGTCAAATAATCATAGCATTACAAATTAATTTAGAAATAATAGAAAATTATGATTAAACAAACTTTATCATGATCCATCTAAATTAATTAACAAGATAAACTAGAAATTTTAATACTTATGTGAAAAAGGAACTTTTCCTGATCTGGAATCTAATCCTATCAGCTGGACTACTAGAACACCAGGCAAGTATCCTCATCAGATGGATGCAGCCACATTGGCTAAAATTTTTTTAAGCATTAATTTCTGTTATTTTTAAATTAATTTGTAATGTTAGAATTATTTGGTTGATATCTGATTATTAATCTGTAATAAATTTGTTTGTTTTATATACAGAAAGATCATACCCTATTATCTCTATAATTTATAAAATATAAATTGTGTGCAGTGCCAGTTCTAGAAATATATGCTCTTTCCAAACCAACTTGGATCTTAAGAACAAATTATTTTATTATGGAGCATAACAATATCAGTACATTTTCAACAATCTTTACATATATATAGCATCTTTGAAATCCAATTTTTATTTCTATCTTGTAATAGCAAATAGCCTATAAATTTAAAGGATACTTTTATGTTAATTTAAAAATAAAATATATTTTTGCATATATTATTTATACAGGATGATTCAAAAAGATTGTGCCAAAATTTACAGACTTGTAGAAGATAAAATTCTGAATAAAAAAGTCTAATCATGCTTTTTGATTTGAGGCTCCATTTAAAAGATATAAGGCATGAAAATTTTGTGACATCATTTCCGTTTTCATACGAAATACAAGAAACATTGAAAAAATTAAGTACTGAAATGAAGTTTATTGGTTTAAATTAACAAATTTTAAACCAATAAACAACCTAATTAAAGTTGCAAGTAATGCAACTTTAATTAATTAATAATGATATGTATATAAAAATAACTCTGGATGGACATCCGCATTGCAAAAAAGTTCTCCTGTACAGATGTTCCATCGTTCTACTATTCCCATTGTTGTATCTATAAATGAGATGCATATCTGTCAATTCTGCATAAGAATAATGATCCATAACACTTTCAAAAAAATTGTAGTAAGTATTATACAATTACAAAACCAGAAAGATTTAGCAATTTAACATTTGAAAATGAATGCTATATTTGTAAAACAATTATATTTCACGTAAATAATCGATTGTCACTAATTTAATAAACAATCTGTTCTCAATGCTCTATTTTTCTTTTTAAGATAGTTTTTAAGTAGTTAAAATTTATGGATGATTTTAAAAATACAAATAAACATATTTTAAAAATATTTTTTGATTGAACAGGAAATGATGTCACAAAACTTTCACACGTAATATCTTTTAAACAAAGCCTCAAATCAAAAAAACATGACTAGACTTTTTTACTCAGAATTTTAGCCTCTACAAGACTAAATTTTGGCACAACTTTTTTGAATCACTCTGTATATTATATAAGCTATTCTTCAGTGTTGATGTATAACAAATTCTGTTGTAAAAACTTATTGCACATCATCTGAATTTCTATTAAAACTACTAATCCATCATTATAAGTTAGTTAAAAGTGACCACTGCCCATAATAAATAAGATTCTGAACTAATGGATAATGCAAATGTATTGCAACATTTTATTTCATTATCCATTAATTTAGAATGCTATTTTAAATATCTGAAGTTAAAATCATTGTTTTAATCTTGAAGTGTATTTTTCAAACAGGATCAGATGAAAAACAGGTGCCCTAGATATCTACTTTTATATCAGATATCATCATTTTTGATAATATACAGTGAAACCCCAATTTTGAAACTTTTTGGGGATCGGCCCGAAAAGTCGAACGAGCCGGGAAAACGCACGAAACGGACATAAAACAAAGAAAACAGTATACAGTCTGTATAACATTCATTTAATAATTATATCTTCCTTATTGTTGTTCAATTAAAACAAGAACAGTTTTTCTTTTTAACAATATCAACTTCACTTTTTTCTGCATTTAAAGTTTATATTTCTTCTGCTCTCTTTACAAAATCTGTAATTTAACTTATTACAAATAATCATTCCTTAACACATCCAAAAAAATTTAACGAATAAAAAAGTTTTTTCTATTTCATATTTTTTATTGAAGAATAAGAATTTATTTTTTATCCAAGAACTGAATGTTTAGAACACAAAATATTCAATGGTCAACAATTAACTCAATTTCAAATCAAAATCAAAAATAGACTACATATCATCCGTCTCACAGCAAACCAAGAAAATTGCATTTATGACTAATTTTAGCAAAGTATTTCCCAATAATTGCATTTTGTGTGTGTATTCTGTATCCATATTGTGATTTACAAAAATTAATAAAAGTGTTTTGTTTTGTAGGAGAGTAAATATAATTTTCAGAAATGTGCAATTAATAACTATATTGTAGAAGTACCATGTTATCTGAGAGTTTCCACAGTTTTCTAACTGTGTTAGAGCAAAACTGTGTTGTAGAGAACCATGTTATATGAGGGTTATCTGTATAGCATTTTATAAAATATATTAATACCGGTATTCATATTAAAATTAGGTTATAAAATTTTAACTTACTGTAACATATGATCCTGCAACTGTTTTTGTAATTTTACTCTTAATTTTTCTTGTTCTTTGGCACACTTCAAAACAAATGCTGCACTTGGTTGAGACTGAGACCAGACTTTTGCTCCACTACTGGCCATTGGTGCATTGTGACTACAGATTTCACTGCATTCTATTTAATAACATCCCTAAAGAATAATTTTTAAAGTATTTTTTAATATAAAAATAAATTATTGTGCATTAATTAAAATAATGTATTTGATCATATTAACAACAAACAAACAGGGGATAAACCATTTTCGAATTAACCAAACAAACTAGCCAAACTTCCCCTGGTGGATAAAGTTTAAATGACATTTTTACAACGATTATTTTTTGAATCAAAAGCTATGGTGCCACCATCTATTGAGTTAATAATTAATTCCCCGCCAGGAGAAGTTTGGCTAGTTTGTTTGGTTAATGTATTTGATTATTTAATCCACAAAACATTGCACAAATTGCAAAATTCTGAATGAATCCAAAAAATTTCATATAAGCAATAATACTATTAAAATTAATTAAAGCATAAGTGAAAATAATATCTGCCATTTTCTATTCTAAATCTGTCAATATGAAAAACTACTGGGGTATTATTCTCTAATGTGAACAAATAAAAAAATTATTATAATAAAAAATTTTTCATGGATAACTTCAACATACTAAATATATAAAATCAAGCTAAAATGGAATCAATTCTTTTATTTGTAATTTAAATAAAGTTTTTAGAAAAATTCCATCAGTAGAAAAATAAAGAAAACAAATAAAGCAAGCTTAACAGGCTACAATAAATTATAAAAAGTTATGATTAATAATGAATCTACAATTAATAATTTTAAACTTAACTATATTAAATTTTAATTATTATTTAAATATTATTTCAAAATAGTCAATAAAGAATATGCATTTAAAATATATGTAAGAAGCAGATGCATATTTTTCTTATGGTATATAAGAAATTAAATTGAATGTTTTTTCACACATTATCTAAATGTGCCATGCAATAGCATCTATCAGCCCAATATTGCACATTTTGGTATCAGTCTATTTGCATTTTATGCAAGTTATACATATGATAAATATATCTAAGTACTGTACATTCAATATCAAAAATAAAAAGGGCAAATCATTTACTCTATGTGTATATGAAGAAAAAACTGAATGTGAAAAAGAATTATATTTAAATTCTTCATAGAGTTTAAATTTTTCTGTTTATCACAATACATTTATGCTTATTAAAATCAATTGTTCATAAATTGATTTGTTAATAAATATACTGTTTATATTCGTGCAATCACTTCTATGATTTAA
This sequence comes from Olivierus martensii, assembly GCA_000484575.1. Taxonomy (NCBI): domain Eukaryota; kingdom Metazoa; phylum Arthropoda; class Arachnida; order Scorpiones; family Buthidae; genus Olivierus; species Olivierus martensii. The sequence continues at coordinate 12,827 of AYEL01088099.1, forward strand.
AAAACATAACTATGAAAAGTAATTTTCCATAACAAGAGTAACTGTATGCTCCAGTGATCTGGGTCTGTTGATAATCGAACTTGATCATATTTGCTTGAAGTTAGAAGTCAGATGAAGTGATGCCCAAGGTTGTCTGGATGCTCAAGGAAACAGCTCTCACCAGACTAGCATTGCAAATCAAAATAAAAGATTTTCTATTCTCAAAGAAGAAAACGCTAGACTGTCAAAAGTAGACTTAAAAGAATATCCACCACTATACCTGGAGTATGATTAATTTGGTTGAGTATTTTGAAACAAACAGTCCTCTCTCAGACACAGATGAGAAATTGAGGAGAAAGATTATAGATACAAGAGAGATAAGGAATACAGAAATTGGCATAGATCATTTTGTGGTTTCAAGGATGATCTGCTAACCTGAAAATTGGAAGAAAAATGTAAAGATGATAAAAGAAGTGAGAATGCAAATGAAAATGGAAAAATCTGTGTGGAAGCAAGAAATTTATGAAAAGAAAGATAACTAATTATAATCAATGGTGTCAGCGTAAGTCCGATAATCTCTAAATTATATACATCCCAAAATTGAAAATCTGCCGGAGCCTTGATAGTCTAGCTGGTAAGGCATTAGGACGGTAACCCAAAGTCCCTGGTTCAATTCCAGGCCAAGGCAAATTTTTAATTTCGGAAAATTAGTAAAAATTAAAGTTCAATTATTAAATAATAGATGGCGCCATCTTAACCTATAAATTTAAATTATTAATTATTAATCCAACAGATGATGGAACCACCGTAGCGTTAAATTAAAAATAATTATTAATTTGGCAGTTATTCAAAAAATAACCACTGGGGGAAGTATGTCTAGTTTAGAATCATTTGAAAGGAAAGATGTAGATTGGATCAAGTGAAGAAAAATAGAGAACCTATAATAAATATTGTGAATAGAGCCAGCTCAAGGATATGCAACACTGACTGATAGTGCCCCAAATAAAGATTTTCATATTTTATAATAATGAAATTGGCATTTTCAATTATTTATAATAATAGCTAAAAATATAAATAAAATGGTATTTAATATAATAGAAAATGTAACATTAAAAAAAATTTCTTAATACAAATACTTAAAAACTAAAGAAAACATTAAAATAAAAATATTAATAATTGAAGCACTTTACACAGTTGGTTACATAAAAAATCTTTTATTCAAAGTACTTTCAGTTAGTATGATAATTATGAAGATGGTTGAAGATGATTAACATACTAACTGAAAGTATTTTCTATAATAAAAAAATTTTTTATATAACCAACTGTGTAAAATGCTTCAATTAGTAATATTTTTATGTGTTTAGGATAAATGCAGTAGTTGAGAATGAAATTACATTAAAATAATTTATCCAATGTTACCAATTAAAAATAAAAATTTTTCAAGCTTTTATGATTGCAAATTTTGCCATCATTTTTTCCAAATCCAATTCCTCAACATAGCTATTCAATTGATAATGTCAATATCCAATCTTCTCTAAATCATGATAATCATTAAATGAGATTTTAATAATTTCAATTTAGAAAAACTTGTTCTCCTTACTGGCTACAGAAACATGAAGAGATATCAGAATACATAAATATATGAATAAGAAAAGTAGTGAAAGCATCATATTTTTTCATATATAAATTCAAATATTTCATCAGCAATTCTTGTTTAAAAGAATAATAATTTTGTATTTTATTTTATGGAGTAAATCCTTTTTCTATATATCCTTTTGATTTCTGCCTGTTAAAAGAATTTCCAAGATAATTTTTTTAAAAGTTCATCATTGTTCATTTCCTTGCATTTTTTATGTTATATAAAAATTTTGAAATTATCATTATGCTTTGTACAATATCATCATCATGCCTATATTCTTGTTACAGGATGGGCAGTACTTAAAGAAGGAAGAGAGAAGGAGAGAGAGAGAGAAAATACTCAAATATCATTAATCGGAAGATGCTACACATCCTTATTTCTAAAAAATAAAACTCAAAACCCTTTAGCAGTCAAAAAACTTTAAATCAGTAATGTTTTCAATGCACTTGGCACCTTACTCAGAGTAGCAGCTGAGGAAGACACCTAGTGCATTGAAAATATTTCTGATTAAAGTTTTTTGACTGCTAAAGGGTCTTTAGTTTTATTTTTTGGATTGTGTTTTGTGCAGTCTTGTTGAATTTTTGTCCTTATTTCTATACATCAAATCAGCTTCCTCTATTGTCATTCTTTTCTTCATACATATGCACTTCTTAAACTCACATATCCATAGTTATTCATTAATTTGTTCTCAACAAACCTTCCTTGGCATGCCTCTTCCTCTCTCACATTTATTCTCCACATGTCCAGCATGGCCAAACCATCTCAAAATTACTTGCGTATTACATCTATCAAACTCCTTTTCACTCACACTGCTTTCATATTTCATCATTTGAGACACAATCATATTGTGTTATTTTCAGCAAGAAATCTCAACTCCACTGCACTTAAATGCATTCTATGCATTTCATTTTACACTCACATCTCACTTTCATATATCAATGTTGGGATCAGCATACTCTGATAAAATGTATTCTAGCATTCTTTGACAGATTATCATTCCTAGCATATCTTCCAAATGCATCAATAATCCAGCATTTGATCTTCTCATAATCCCACCATCGATGTGGCTCTCTCTCTCTCTCAAATATACTTCCTAAAAATACTCATTCACACACAGTTTTCAAAGAGGTTGTTATGTGACAGTTCATTAAGTAAAGGCCATTTCTTCCCACTTACAACCAGTTATTGACTGGCCAAAATCTTCAGTTTTGATTATCGTTCATGAAAATTATATATGTATGAAATCCAGCCTTCTGGCAACTAGAAACAAGCCTTCCAGCAATTAACTTCAAGTAAATTGCTAGAATCTTACAGAATGAACTGAATATAGAATTTTAACAATAATAAAAAAAAAAACTGAATATAGAATCATAAATTTACCTGCTTTCTTAATAAAATCATGTAAATAATAAGCACTATTAGTAGGAAACAATTTTTTATTTATATACTATTTCCTGCTAATAGTGCTTAATTATTTATAGGATAAAACTGAATATTTTGGCCTACCAGTAAAAAATGAAATGTAAATGAATAAATGTGAAATGTGAATGAATAAAAATGAAATGTCACAAGTGTGAATGAAGAGAAATGGTCTTTACTTAATAAACTGTCAGAGAATGATCTATTTGAAAACTAAGTGAATGAACACATTAAGTCAGTGGTTTCCAAACTTTGTGTCTGCACCCCTTTTTACATAAAAAATTGGTATGCCCCTCATTTTCATCACAGTCTAATTTTATAAATACCTTCTACTTATAATTTAATACTACAAAACAATATACCATATTTTGCATAAATAAAGTTCTTATATGTAAAAAATATTTATTTATTTTGGTGTAATAATTTTTAATACAATTAAACAAATCTTAAAAAAATGAAAAATAGAATACAAGTTTAATACAACATAACATTTAATGTTATGGATGGGCTTGTTTTTCAGCACAAATTTTCTCAAATCGGGTGATATTGTTACTCACAATATTTTTCAATCACTAAACGAGATCAATATTTTGTCTTTAAAATAGTTACAGCAGAAAATTTCTGGATACATGAATATATGTACTGTATTTATAAACCCTTTTGCTGATTCCTTTTTTCTTGACACAAATTTGAATTCAAATTTTATTTGTTTCTCTCAAAAATGATGTATTTGTTAATACGTACGTGATCCTTGCAATAAGCTCGCCCCACAGTTTGGAAAACACTGCCTTAAATACACAAATTCGTTCAACTACTCCAAAATTTATCTAATTCATTGCAGTCATGTATATTGTACATTCTTCACCCTTCTCAAATACACATACTTTCATTTTCTCAGCATTTATCATCATCATCTGTTTTCTTTGATATGCTTCATTCAATTGTTCAATAAGCATCTTCAAACTTTATTCACTCTCAGAGAGGAGAACAGTGTCATCAATATACAGCAGACAGCACATACATACCCACTCATTACCACCTTCAAACCAATTCACTCACAGCAGTTTTCCTCACACATGTATTCATATATACATTAAACAGTCATGAAGACAATATACACCCTTGGCACATTATTCCTCAATTGTAAACTACTCTGACATGATTTAAAAATTTACACATAAGCACTGTCAAACTTAACAAAAGTCTTTTATTGGAGATCATTGTATTTTTTGGAAAAAATACAGCAATGATCTCCAATAAAAGACTTTTGTTTTACTCTTGACATGCTTTCATTACTCTCAGGCTTGCACAACTGTTAGTATACATTGCTCTCACTGCCTCAAGCAGCTCTTCATATACACTATATTCCCTCAGCACTTTCCACAAATTATTTCTATTCACTCTGTTATATGTCTTCTCAAGATCTATAAAAGCACAGAATACCTTATTCAGACAGAGATATTTCTTCACAATCATACACATTAAAAAATCTGATCCGCACATCCTTTTCCACTCCTGAAACCATACTGTACATCCTATATCTCTCATTAGTCACCCTCTTCATTCTCTCGATCACAATCTAACCAAATACCTTCCCAGCCATACTCAGTAAATTTTACTCCTATAATTCTTGCATTCACTTCTCTCATCCTTCTCCTTATAGATGGGGACAATCACAGATTTAGTCCAGTAGCTTGGAACTACATCTTTCATCTAACACAGTTTATACAGATACCATATCCACTTTACAACAGACTTCCTACCATAGTTCAGCATCTCAGCTGTGACCTTATCCATGCCAAGATGCTTACCACATTTCAATCTGCCAATCACACTCATAATCTACTCTTCATTGATTTGCTCTTCAGACTTATAATTCATTTCTTGCATCCATTCTGATCTTATTTTTATTCTCATTCCTTTCTCCAATAGGTTTGTGAAGCTCATGGAAATACTTTCTCCATTTATCAACCACTCTTGATTCATCCCATTTAGCACTTTACCATTTTTATCTGCTTTCACATTTCCATTTAGCATTCCCAAATATGCTTTCTTCTTAGCCACAGCATGTGCCACTTCGATATTCCATCATGCATTGCCCTTCTTCCTACCTATTCTCACTTCAATTATTTCTCTTGCAACATTCACTACACACTCCTTAAAGCATGTCAACACATTTCGACGTTACACATTCTCATCCATTCAACTCAGCTTTTCATACATCTTCTCATATATATATCTCTTGCAAATGAAAGTGAAATATATGCTTCCTTAAAGCATATATTTCACTTTCATTTGCATCCATAATTTTTTGTCCTCCTTAATTTCTCCATCCTGTCAATAGCTTCATTATAGAGACCACTAGATAATGTTCTGGGCCTATCTCTGCACTTCTAATCATTCTTGTGTCTATAATCTTTCTTCTTAATCTTTCATCACACACAGTCAAATTAATCATATTCCTCTAGTCTCTCTCATGGTTCTCCCACGTATATTGATAGATGGTCTTGTGCTTAAAGGTGCTTGAGATAAACAATTCTCTTTCAGCATAGACCTCCAGCAGTTACTCCCAATTATCATTCATTCAAGGATCATTATATTTCCCAACCAATCCTTCCATGCCATCTCTCTCCATATCAATTCTGCTATTCAAATCACCTGTCACTAGCTCAATGCCACAATTTTCATTTATCACATCATTTAAATATATCAGAATTTATCTTTTACATTCTCACTTGTACCATCTACAGGAGCATACACCACTATCAGAAACACTATCTGTAGTCCATATTATTCTGTCATTCAAACACTTATATTCTAACATGCACTTTTCTTTTTCTCTCATTCTTTCTTTCATTAATCAAACACTCACTCACTCCTTGCTCACTCATTATCTTTTTCTGTAGATCATATTCCCACGTCGTCATTCCTTATACATTCAAATGCTTATTCCTTTTGTTATGTTTCACTCACACAGAGCACATCCAACCTATATTTGCACATTTCATTCACATGCTTTTATTCATTCTCTTTCATTCATTTATTTACATTCTACACACAAAATCTCTAATTGTACTTCTGTTTCTATTCTTGTCCTCTATCCAGTTCAGTTTGTAAATTCATGCTTGATAGTCCGGCTATTTTCTCTGAGTTCTAAAATCATGATCATAATTTCATCATGTTGGTGATCAGCTAACAATGGTACAGTCTGGTGGAGGGGCTGTCATGAGGATCCCAGACAACCCCAGGCATCACTCTGTCAGGCTCCTAACTTCTGGCCAATATGGCAAATTGAATTACAGCAGCTCAGAAAGATCACTAGAGCACACAATCTCTCTTGCCATATAAAAGTACAGGCCCAAAGAGAATTATGCTTTGAAATTAAATCAAAATGACCCATTAAATCATTTAAGGCATAATCTAGAATGTTAAAAGCAGAAATTAATTTTAAAATTTTATTATATTTAGTTTTATCATTACAAAGTTCTAAGAAAACTTTGTTATTAAATTTCATATAGAAAAATAGAAAGCACAATTTTTGTAGGTAGAACTAAAGTATTTAATGGAAAAACAATAGATTAGTATATACTAAAACACTTTTGACTTCAAAACATAATAGAATTTAATTTCAGCCATTTTTCCTGAGTATATAAGCTGTTGATGAAGTTTTGAAGTCAAAAATGCTTCAGTATGTACTACTTTATTGTTTTTCCATTAAATACTTTAGTTCTACCTACAAAAATTGTGCTTTGTTATTTAAATTCATTTTATCATTATTTTTGTATACGAACATTATCTTTTATGAATTAGTTTTTTTCTATAATATATTAAATCAGTTCAAATTATTTTTGCTTCCTCTCTGACATATTCAAAATGCCATTCAGATGGTCACACAGTAGAGTGCTGTTTATCACTTAAAACCCAGGTTCAATTCCTGGGTCCCATACCTCCCAAGGTTTATTCAAAAGGGATCTGAGCCTGGCTTAATGAACTCCATTCTTCATCTGACAGATGATCCACCATGAGTGTAGATGCTTGTGATGAGTACTGAAATTCATCTTTAGTAACTTCCTTGTTATATTCTGCTTTCCAACAGGAAGACATTCAACCATGTCATTACTTTTATAATCTTGAAGATAATCTGAATTAATAATGTGAAATTTTGTGTTTGTCAAATCTAAATTTATTTCTTGCAAAGCTTGAACTTGTTATATTTGTGCATTTATGGATTTGATTTTTATAAGTATAAAAGTTTTATCATCATCTGTAAATATGATTTAAGATAAAATGATAAAAAAGTGAAAAAAAAGATATATTTTTTGCAAAGATGAATTGAGAAATAACTAAAATATAAAAATATGGATGAAATCAATTCTAGTTCCTGAGTGACTTCCTGAAACTTGGTCTAAGATTAGAGCAGGCCCTGATTAATTCTTGAGAGTAAAATTACTGTATACAGAATAATTTGCTGCAAATTGTGCATATGCGTGATATTACAATAGTCACTGTATACTTTATCTTCTGTCTTGTAGATGGAATAAACTTGCAACATATGTAAATATTATGACAAAAACATTATAAGTATATTCAATTTATATAAAATTTAACTTACAAAATGCTATCAAAAATAAAAGTTTTATGTAAGTTGAGTTTTTTTATTTGATATTGAACTGCCTGATTCTTCAATATTTTTCTGTCTACATTATTTTTATTAAAATAAAAGTCAATAATAGCTTATATGAATCAACATACGCTTCATTAAAATACTTTCAGGCATATGCCCATCATCAGTAACATACAGAGTTTTACTGTTCTGAGTCTTCACTTTTTATATTGGTTTTTCAGTTGTTACTTTGCATATTAGTGATGATATTACCTCTTATCAATAATATGCAAAGGCTTGAAAATAAATAAGGTCCTGATTTTTATTAAAGAAAAGTGTTGGTTATGTATATAAAAAAACAAATAGCATTAATCAAGATAAACAATTAAGTTTTCTTTTTATATCAATTTTATATCAAGAAGTAAAAATAAATATACCTTACAACATGGCTAGATTTTTATATGTTTTATATGATTCAGGATTGTAATATGAATATGCTCTTAATCGTAAATATTATATATCATTAAATTTATATAATACAAAGCAATCTTAAATATTACAATTCATTAATGAACATTGTATGTTTTGGTAGACAATGATACACCAATTAACTATAAGTAATCATCTGCATTACATAAAGAAAAACAAAAATATAGTGCATTATATTATTTTGACATTTAATAAAAAATAGAAATTTCATGCTATACATTATCTATAAAGTGTATAGTATTATCTGGAAAGATATATTTTCATAGAAATTGATTTAAAATAGTAATAAAATAAATTTTATAAAAATGTCAATAACAGTTTAAAATTCCATTTTATAATCTGTGGTAAATTCAAATGGTCCAAAAAAAAAAAAACTGCATTTAACTTTAAAATATTAACTAATTATCCAGCATGATAATTAGTTAATATTTTAAAGTTAAATTTTAATTAACATCTGGTACCAAATAACCAATATTTGGCCATTAGCCAATATTTGTCATTTCTAGTACTTAATATATTATTAATATTTTAATAATATTCTATTATTTCTATTTAATTATT